>JAJOOO010023791.1:0-43453 GCA_029582685.1 Solanum piurae | reverse complement strand
AAATTATGTAATACGACACAAACAACTACTATATATGGTGTTTTTGTAAAAGATAAAAGTTTGGGGTAAAATTTTAATTTTCAAAAGATCCCAAATAATGAGATTTGGCCCAAATACTAGAAAAAACTAGTATTTGGGAATTTGGGATATTTGCCAAAAATATTTGCCAAATAATGGCAAATTGTATGGACAAACACTATTTGCCAAGTTTTTCCCCAAATATTATTTGGGAAATCTATGGCCAAACGGGCATGTATATGTTTGTAGCTTTGTCTCATATGGAATAATTACTGGGTCTGGGCCCCAGAATTTCCCAAGGTTGTACATAACTGATTTGGAGAACACAGGAACAGTATGGATATATATAGATGAGGCTGAAAACCATCATCTTATCTACTACCATCTCATAAAAAAATAATTAAGAAATGCAACCATTCTGATATGTTGTTAATAACTAGTCATTATTGTTCAAAAATAGCAACTCATGGAGGCACAATTGTGGTGCAATAAAACGTTCAATTGTATAGGTAAGTTCCCACTGAAATCCTTGCACTTCTTCCTATTTTTATGTTGTCAAAGAATGACTTTGTTTCTGTAATATTGATGGTGGAATAACTTTGTACTTATACAACAAGTTAGAATCTCGATTTTTTTTTACTAGATATGAATTCATAAATCACAGGTAAAATGAAAAGATCGGGTATAATATGACAAATGACCCTTGTTATTATATCGATTTATTCAATTTTTCACTTCTTCAAATCTTGACACCATTTATGAAAAAATTATGTCTATGCCACTAATTGTGATCTCTTGCTACGCGTAGCAATCTTCACTATCTATGCTTAGCCTTTTGAGTTGAGATGTATCTAAAGTTCGTTTTCTTGAATATTAAGACACATTCCTATATATTCTTGAATTTCGAAATGAATTATTATCTAATTATATGATCTTGAGATAATTCTCACTTTGTTAACATCCCAAAAAATGAAAAAGGACCTTTTAGTAAAGTAAAGTACACAAAATGGTTTAGTAATTGTTACTAATATTTCATGGCAGGGACAGAGACATGGAGAGTTCAACATCCACTCCAAATTTTACATACAAGTAATTGGCAGCAACCTATTTTTCAGCCTTTTAATTCCTCATTTTCCCACAGTGTGACTCGTAGACGCATCCACCTCAATGGAATAAAGGTATCTTTGTCTAAAGTACGTGAAATTCACAATATTTGTCTTTTGTTGATAGTTTGGTTCAATCATGTTTTTATCGTCATTTAATTGGGTCAAAATATCTTTATTTCACACGAAACTTAACTGAGCATAGTTAGAAGACTAATAAGAACATATTTGAACCTACACACATATATTATTAGTCCAATTTAATTCCTAAATGCAATTACGCAACAGCTTGTGAAGTTGTATTTATGAACCAACTTGATTATATTATAGTGAATTTTCTTATCAATGTAAGGCATAAATCACATAGATCACATTCTGAGTAATTTTTAAATAACTTTACATGTCATTTTGTACAATTTAAATTAGAAATTCTACGTAAAGATGTAACAAACATAATGTCAATAAACAAGAAAATACATTACATTGCTTCAAACCACAAAATATCTTTATATTCAATTACACCATGTGACCAAATTCCATCAACTTCCCTAACACGCTCTTAATGTGACCGACCTGATAGTGTGAAAATTATTTAAAACTTGGACTTCTATTCAGCTATTATATATAGGTTAAGCAACACTTCACTTTCTTAATTGTCGCCATTTTTTTTCTCTGTGCAAAATAAAATAATCAGACATTGGCTACAAGAAGGAGAAGATCAAACATAGAAACAGACACTTATGTACTAATGGAACCTGGAAAGTCAGAGGAATTTGTTACTGAGGAAGAATTAAGAAACAAGTTAAAAGGTTGGTTAGAAAATTGGCCAGGCAAAACACTGCCACCTGATCTTGCAAGATTTGAAGATACTGATGATGCAGTTGAATATCTAGTAAAATCTGTTTGTGAACTTGAAATTGATGGAGATGTTGGTTCCCTTCAATGGTACCAAGTTCGTTTGCAACAAGACATGACATGACATGATTGATGGACTATTTCTCTATTTGTGTGTGTTATCCTCTTATCATTTTGTTTGTAACAAAACATGACATGACTGAGGGACTATATATTTCATACAAATTTTCTTTGTATCATTTCGATTTTATCGAAGGCAATGACTAAAGTCAAACATCGATTGAAGATTGAAAAGGGGGATGTGGGTAGGGTGAGTTTAATTCGGGTGAAACTTCTTTCCTTTTTTTAAAAAAAATTTGGAAGAGTTTTGTATTTTGATTGATTTAATTAATGATGTGGTTATGACGTTATGTTATTATTAAGGCCACACATTTTAAAAGTTTTAATCATACAAATACTATAGCATTAAGATAGTAAATTTTAAAAGTTTTAATTTGTATGAACTCCGTACCAATTCAAACATTTAGCCGTTAAAAAGTAAATACTTATTTTTCAGCATAAAAGAACAAAAATAAGTTTAAAAAAGAACTATAAGCCTATCCAAAAAGACTCTTTTATCCTAAAAATAAAATTAAAAAAATTTCCCTTTTAAAATGTCATATCCAATCAAATAATGCCACGCAATTGATATTTATGAACAGAGCATAGGTAGATGTTTCTAGACGAAAGGAAGATGTAAATAAAATTGAGTTGACACTCTCCTTTCATCCAACGGCCCAAATCATGCCAAGTTTCAATCGTATGGCCAATATATTTTACAATATTTATACCCACAAAGTTCTAAAACCCTACTGACTGAGTTCACCGGGTTTAAGGGCAACAGAGGTACGTTTCTTCTGGATTTCTTCCTATATCCATTTCCGCTTTGCTTAATTTTAAAGGGTTTTCATTTTATAGATAAATTGTTATTAATTCAACTTGTTCCATCGTTTCCCATTTTATAAGGTATAGAGTTTTTATTTTTATGATCTTGGAGTTTCAATTAGAGCTTATTGAATTTTTTTTGTTTTGGGATCAGTAGTGAGCATATTGGGATGCTGATTGCTTATAAAAATACGATCTTTATGATATTTTTGTTGATGGGTTTTGATTGATTGAGCGATTGCTTCATGGGAAATGTCTGTGTGTTGTGATAAATAGTTGTATGACAAATATGGAAGTGCTATTTTGTATGACTATGTTTGACTGAACATGTTTATTGGGGTTAGTTATTAGTATGTTCTTTTAAGTGGAAGAAACTATTTAAGAAATGGGAAGTTAGTTTGATATCAAAATGAATTTGGCCAACAAGGAACCAGAGGTCTCGGGTTCGAGTCTCCCTGGTAACGGAGTCGCGTTTGTTTGGGAGCGCGTTACCCTCAATGTGGGACTTTCCAACGCGAATTCGGATTTAGTTAGGCTACAATGTGGGTACCGGACACTGATGGGAAACCAAAAAAAATAAAAATGAATTTGAATTCGTAGAAGTCATGAAATGGTGAAAGTTGTATTGAGTAATTTTTTTGATGGGATGGTTCACATATTTTGGAATGTCACTGCTATATAAATAGGGACGAAATATGAGGTTGGAGAAAAGGAGCCATCCTTTTCTTTTGTTTTACACTGTTTCACGACATCTAGTGCCTTTCAGCATTATGGTGGAACTATGCTACAATCAAAGATTTCTTCTGAATCTAACATCTTTAACATTTATTCTCGTGTTATTTTTAATATGGATTCCTGGCATTCTGTTCTTTTCATAGGTTTAAAGATGGCTTTGTTCAATAGAATTGGAAATATGCTTAAACAGAGTGTAAGCAGACACACGAACTTGGAACTGTGTGCCTCTAGAACCTCACTTTACCAGGCTATAAGAAGCATGTCTTCTTCAAAGCTTTTTGTTGGAGGTAAAAGGATTTTGTTCCCAGCTGTACGGAGTTTCTGTGTTCTTCTGGCTTCTTTTTGTTGCTCTATAATGGCCAGCTATCCACTGCAGGTCTCTCATATGGCACTGATGAAACCTCTCTGCGAGAGGCATTCTCCCAACATGGTCAAGTGATTGAAGGTACCTGGCTTATGATTTGACCTCTGATAAAATAAAATTTTGCAGCTTACTCCATTTATGTGGTTCATGGAGCCTATAAAATTGATGTTCCCTAAACAAAACAAAAAAAAAATTAACTAAACGATAATGTGTTACTCGTGCAGCTAGAGTTATTTTTGATCGTGACACTGGGAGATCCAGAGGGTTTGCTTTTGTTACTTATACATCTGCTGAAGAAGCATCAAGTGCCCTGAGTGCCTTGGATGGCCAGGTAATGATGCTCAGATTTCTTTGTGGAGCACCGGTGTAAGTTCTTCTCGAAGAGTGACAACCGCCTTCTGTTTTTTCGTATCACTTTGTGTAGTCAGACAAGTTATGTTATTTTCTGAAAGATGCTATCCATCTTATTCCACTCCATCAATGGTGGTTTCCATCTAATAGGTTCTATTACATGAAAATTTTGTAACTTCATGTTATTGTAATATCGAATTGCTTCTGACACTTTCTTACCGTTAAATGAGATGACATATTTGAACAACTTTTTGAGACCAGTAGCAGGCAATAATTTCATGTTGTTGCCCCTTTCTTTTTATTCAGCGTATTTCACTGTCAATTACTGGAAGAGATTGATTAATTATCCTTAGTGACAGGGTGGTCTTTCCATCTAGTGCTAACCAATAAGTTTCTAATGGGTCAAAATTCCATCAGGACTTCATCTCGTTTTCCCTTTCTTTTTTATATCATGGCCAAATTACACTTGGCTGTTTTCTTCTGTCATTTGAGAAGGATTTTTTTTTGAAAAGTTTTTGGGACTAGTATTGGGTAAAATTTGTTGCCTAATTTTGCAGGATCTCCACGGGAGACGGATAAGGGTGAATTATGCCACAGAAAAGCGTCCTGGAGGATTTGGGCATGGTTCTGGTAGTGGAGGTGGATTTAACTATGGTGGGGGAGCTGGAGGTTACTCATCTGGCAATTATGGAGGTGGTGGTAACTATGGTAGCAACAACAGTTACCCTGCAGGTGGTGGCAACTATGGTGGGGATAGTTTTGGGGCTGGATCTAGTGGTGGGAGTAGTGGAAATTACAATGCTGATGTTTCTGGTAGTAATGATTTTTTCAACAACTCTGAATCTGGTGGGAGCCCTGGGACCTCGCACAATGGTGGCGAAGAACAGCTTAGTGCAGACCAAGGGACTGAATCTGTAAACAATGATTTCACACCAGGTGTAGAAGGAAGCCACAGCGATGAGCCAAATGACTCTGCCAACTCAAGGGGTTGATAATACGTCCTAATATGCTATTCACCAACTTTGGCTTTGATGAGTACATGTTCACAATACGTGTTGAGTTAAAGAAAGTATATTCTATTTCCAGCAGGGTTGCTACTGGTTGAATGCTTCATCTAGTTTAATCAATCTGTAGGATTATACTGTACTCGTTTCATAATTTCTTCTTTCTTTTGAAAGTGTGTTTAAGTTCATGGAGCTCTACAAGTACTGATTTTGTGCAATGTACAGTGTTGAATCTTTTGCTACTTGTTCGTTCCTTTTGTGATGACTTTCTCGACCTTTGTGGCTAAAATGAAGATTGTGGCATTTGCACATTTACTTAATAGACAATTAGAAACAAGAAAAATGTGCGTTAAACTGACTAGAACCCAAAATTAGTAAGTGGAAGTGCTTCCTTACGTTACATTCGACAAAATCGATACACACTCAATAGCTTGCTAATTGCCTGAGTTTCAAATAACTGCATATTGATACTGAAACAAAATAGTAGGTTAAACTGCTGGCATTCTTTGTTTTATAAAGAGTTCAGAGTGAAACTACAAGCCAGCAGCAAACAACTTCTGGTTTCAACTTTCTAGAGGAAAAAATAATGGAAATACATGGTTGCGGAGTCTCTACGAGTCATCTTACATAGGGCATCACCTACATTCGGATATTACCAACTTGGCACAATACTACAGAACTCTCTTTTTCCTCTTTTCCTCCATTGGGTGCTCCCCTCATCTTTTTGCTGGGGGTGGGGAAGGGTACATATTATATATTTCACATTAGGAACATGATCCACAGCCAACAATAATCACCAGCCAATTCCAGGTCAATTGAAAACAATCATTCAACTTCTAATGCACATTCAGCTGTTGCCAAAATTTTCAGAGATGTGCAGTGGTCATTATTAAACAGCCCAGAATGGCTTTGGAGTTGCTACCGCACTTGAGCTACTTTTCAAAGGTCCGTCAATTGCTTCATCATTATCATCTTCGTCATCATCCCCATATTCCATTAGCTGGACTAATGTATCTGAGATGCACAAATTAAATAAAACAATTAAATATAAACACTCTCATATTTCTCAACTGTAAAAATGGAATACACAAGTTATGTCTGATAACAACAACTACTACAAGGCCTCAATACTAAGCTACTTGGGGTCTCTTATATAGATCTTCAGTGAACTTCCACCCATTTAAGCTCATCTCGTAATATAATACAAAAATACGAAGTGGAAGATAAAAATGAAAAGTAAAATAAGCTCTACTATGTTAATTGGACTAAATGGATTTTCACACTTCCACTTAGTAACAAGAAATGCAAGAAAAAAGGGGTAATGAAGATAGGTAGGTCATCACTAATAGACAAACCAAGTAAGAGTTTATTGAAATCTTGAGACTGAAAAAGCTTGAGTGATGGCAAATACCTGGAACAATTTTACATGGTGCTTTATTAACCACATTGTTGTCATGCACTTTCTGTGAGGATGATTGAAACTTTGGTGGCGGTGGCAGTGGAGGCATCATTCTAGGAGGTGGCGGCGGCAGCATTGAACTGGATAAGGGCTGAACCAACTTTCTGGGAGCCGGAGTACCAATTTTGTCTCTATCACCTTTGTCTGACATTCGTTCCTGAAGCATTAGAAGCTCCGTACCCTGCAGTGGATTCTGGCAACCAAAAGGGGGAGGGAGAGTCCATCCAGAAAACTTAGAAATTCCAGGAAAAAAGGAGGTAAAAGTTGAGTTTTTCGAGAGCATACTTTTAACATTCTTTTACTTGTATAGTAGCAGGCAAGGGAAGTTTAAAATAAATGCATGATCCTAAGAATTATTGGTTGACATGAATAAATTGGACTCATAGTGTAAGATATGCAGCTTGATTTTTTTTTTCTATCATTTGCTACAAGGAGCTTAGATCATCATGTTTTGAAAATGCATATATTGCAGATACCAATAGAAAACATTTTCTCTTCTAGAGTAAAGTTGAAACAGTTTGAAAGCCTCACAGGCAGAATGTATTGTGAGCTCGATCTCATTACCCTTTTAGTACTTGAAGCAAAGTTGATTAATAATGTGCATTTCATATTAGCATATTAACATTTGACAGAATGCCAAAACCAGAAGGGGCATGGTATCTTTGCATTGGCACCATAAAACTGAAATAGCACGTAGCAACCCCATGCCTCCTCCGTATCCAGAATCCTGTGAAACATACAAAGGTCCAACAGAGTTCCACAGCCTGTTAGCTTCATACAAGGTCAGAGAAATTACCTGGAATATCAAGTAGAAAAGGTTAGACCAGAAATAAAAATATGTTTTTAACTGAAAAATATCTCAAGGGAAGGAAATTTGAGAAATTTCAAACGCTCCTTTTACAACAGCAATGTGATAAAAATTTAAAATGAGAAACAACGAAGTCTTTTTTTAATAGAAACTAAGATGTAGGATGAAAGGTAAACTAAGTTTAAAAGAGACCCAAAAATAGGAGAATCTGATTAATCCCAATTTTGCCAGTCATCATGCTACACAAGCTGTACTTCATCCTTCTATTAATACCATTTATATAGTGGAAGGCGAAGTGAAGAATCTATCATAATTCATATACACAGCATATTCCTGTGCAGAAGATCACTCAAGCAGTGAGAATCAATTAAAGAGCAATTAAGGGACACAACTTCGGATATAACGAGGCAGATGCACAGGCTAGAGATATGCCACATAGCACCACAGTTTATGAAGGCTTTGTTTCAGAGCATAAATTTGGAGAAATCACAGGAACTTCGTATTTTGGTGGAGGCCCTCCAAATGAGGAATGGGAAACAATACAACTTCAGTGACCTCTAATCACAACCACTAGGGGAAACTTGTCTCACATTAACCAACATTTTTCTTCAGTTATAGTCACTCTAGCAGTCGATCTGATAGATACCACATAGTGGGTGGTCAATGAATGGCCAAACAGATGTACTTAGAGATGCTTTTGATCCATTCTGATTAGTGATACATGTAACCCTCAATCTTCCACTAAATTGAGTTGGAACAGTAGCAATGGCAGTAATAATATATCATCTACAGTTCCCCCTTTTTTTCTTATTTCTTTTTTTTACATGATATCATCTACCATTTTAGTTCTCATCCAAGAGATGGGATTATTTTGGAGGCTTGGAGCAAAACTTTTGGCACAGCCAGTGCCCCATTGGATACTTCAACAAGCAGATAGCGATAATAGAGGAACTTCTGGATACTCAAGTTTAGGTTCATATGCCAGAAATTATAACATGAAATGCTTTCAATATTCATTCCCCATCTCTGGTCAATCATGAAGCTTTATGTACTTTACTCGAAGATGACCATTATAATTTTCTAATCAAACGCCAGTTAAGGGCAATTGCCTGGAGATACCTTGTATAGGTCAAGGAGACTAGGCACATACCTGGTTTACAGTTGCTTGGCCTTTTCCACCAGCCGGCAATTCTTGAAATTTACGCTTCTGTGCAGGGCGCTTATCCTTCTCAGAACCTGTACTTTTCTGTGAAGTGATGCTTGGTCCCGTTGTTGCTGGAGGAACTGTGGTAGTGACTGGAGAAGTAGATTGCCTAAGAGCCAAAGCAACTTGCTGCAAAGCAGTGGCTTGGGGATATATACCATCATAACCAATATAGCTTGTTCTACTTGTAACTAATTGATGAGGATAGCAACTGGTGGGAGGTTGAGATGGCACAGGATTCAGTGAGCCTAGAGATTGAGGTACTGTACCCTGAGAAACAACACCAGTCACACCTGCAGCTGCAGTCACGGGAACTGCTGCTGCTGTTGAGGAGCTCAAAATCTGTGCAGCTACATTGGCTGTGGGTATGTTATTGACTTCTGATTCACTTCCAGAAACCTGAATGCTGGCTAACGGTTGCAGTGGAGGCGGAACAGCTCCATAAACCTTACAAGAAGAGACTCTGCAGATCGACAGTCACACATATGAGGATTCAGGACTCAGCCCAACAAAAGAAAAAGAACCATAACAAAATAACAGCCCACATAAACCTCTTCTGAACGAAAGTTAACAGGTTGCAATCACATTTCATATACTCAGAGCAACATGCATACCTAGAAGCACCACACTCTGCACAAATAGTATCCAAAAGATTTTCTGCCAAAAGCTTCGCACGCTCAAGACTTGCACTGTTATTGCTTGATATGAGTAAATGCAGAGGTTGGTGAACATCTGCACATTAAAAGAGTACATTTATGAGGAATAACTAATCTTTTTTCATAGCTGAGAAATCTAGCCAGTGGCACACTATTGATAACCATTCTTATCATGCTATGGAGCATGGGAAAATAATTGCATCTTAATCAACACATAGGCACCTTCTCCCTGTCCTTCATCTGAATATCCCGAACCACGTCCTCTTAGCAAGACAGTTGCTCCAGTTTCATTCATAATGTGATTTATATACTGATCCTGCACTTACAAAAAGCCAACCACCAGCACAGAAGAAAATCTCTCCAAATGGACGGAGATGTCAGAGAGAGCTCAGAACATTAGAATCTCTTGGCTTTCAATCAATAAGAATAAAGTTTAAAGGAGCACATCAAGCATCATAATGCCAAAAGAGATAAATAAGATAATTAGCCAGGCAGAGTGGAGAATGGACTACACCCAAACAACTGGAAGAAACAATCATATAATTACTCCGACCAAAATCTGATCAATAAAGAGAATAAATGATGCCAATATCTGATCAATAACAGAGAAGTAACAGCTGAATGAACTTCTCCGGTATCTAAATTTGCCAGCAAATCACAACAAACAGGGAAAAGAAATTGATAAGGCAAATGGATAGTACATCACAAAAAAAAGGATCCTATTTTTATGTCGTTAAATATGCGAGAATTCATAAATCGAAAATTTTATAAGGAAATTAACCCTTGATAGGCAACATACCACAATAAATAAACCAGGGGAAATGAGCAAAGTTAGATTAAGGGAGCTCACATTTGGTCCACGAATGCGCACAGTAATATTTGCAGATGGATCAGCCTCAAAGCCCAGGTACACACAGGTACTCAGCAGATGATTAACCTAATGATAAGAGAGTCAGAGGTTCCAGTAATTTTCTGGCTTCAGGTCCTGTCAAACCTCAGTAGATACTACTTACCTTTAATCCATTGTTAACAGGACCTTGCTTAAGCATTTCCTCCACTACAGCAGCAGCACGATCAACTGCTCTGATCCTCTCAAGTGTTGTTTCTAGCTGAATCAACCACAGTACATGTAAATACACCATAGCAATCACTTCACCCAGTAAAGTAAAAGGTCAAAATAATAAAACTTGAAAGGTTACAGAGAGAAGTCCCACTTTATTGAATAACAATTTTTTCTTCATAGTGTGACCCAAGATAAGTACAATTTCCCTATGGGAAAGTGTTTTATAAAATACAACATAGCCTGAAACTTAATGAGACATTTCTCCACTCAACTGTTTTCTTTAATTTTGTTTCTAAGATAGCATCCCCAGACCCCACTTTGTGGGATTTCACTGGGTAATGTTGTTGTTGTTCCTAAGATAGCAAAAGGTTATTAGTGGATTTCTAACCTTAATACTTTTATGCTTTCAACTCTCGCTAACTTTGCCAAGTCAAACATGTACACTAAATTTTGGCTGGATAGATGAAAGGTGTAGACATTTTTTTTTTTAAAAGTAGAAAAGGTTCAGAAGATAGGAATATGATTTGGGTTTTGCTTTTTAAGAGAAAAGATATTTCCAGATTCTCCAGTCATGTGTAGTATACATTGGATAAAAACGGGGAAAAAATTTAGCAGTAAATGAACTCTTAACTAGAGAAGAGGAGCAGAAGAATATTGGTGGTAACCACTTCAATGGTTAGAAAAAACACAGAAACCAAACTCAGAGAAACAAGTTGACACTAAGGCAAATGTATTGATTAATTAAAAATGCACAGAAAAATGATTCATCTATGCAATTTAGTGATGGACAAAACTTTATCAGCAATCTTCCTGAACCAAATGGTGCATCCAAACGCAAGTAACTAAAATTGCTTACATGTGCCCCAGCAGAAATATGAAGGTATAGGGGTTTTTCACCATCAGATGGTGTGCTTGGAGGCTTGTATTTACCCCTGCAATAGCCACGTTAAATAAGTATCACACTGTAAATAAAGGCTAAACAATAAGCAATATAATAAGACTTCATGGTGTGCTACCTAGTTATAACCACAGCACCCGTGCTCTTCTGAATCTGCAGAAATAGTGATAATTGATCAATAAATAATGAGCATAACCTTAAGATAATCACATTTGCTTCTCGAGTCATCTTTAGTCTTACAAAACCCATTAACAATATTCACCTCTTCCTGTGTTTGGCGCTTTGTGAGCCTGTAGCGAACAGACGGATCAGCATCATTAATGACAATTTCTCTTGCTATCAACTCATCCTGAATTTTCGGCTGCAATAGCTCATTGGAAAATCAGAAGTATCCAAACAAAAAATAGAGCTGATTCTGAACAGCATTTCGTAGAAGGGTAATGGAAAAATGACACAAAGAGCATGCCTGATTCAGTATAATTTCCTAGGATGGGTAACACACATTTACTGTTAATTTGCAGCTGCAGGAAGTGAACCAGAGAACCTTTTCTTTTTAATGATGATATAAGGAGGCAGATAATTGGGCAACGCTTACTGACAACAAAAACAATTTCTTCCACCCACAAAGAAAAGGAAGAAAAGCAAATATTGGGAGAATGTAAATCATGCATTTGGATAATAACTACTAGAGCTAGGTGACACCCTCATGTAATAGGGGAATACTTCCAAACTAGAAAATAATAAGCAGCATCTTCTCTGATGATCTTACTTGAACTGATTTTTGGGCAATAATTACAGGAAGCTGCTGCACTGTAGTAGCACCAATAGCGGTTAGAGGATTCGTAAAAGCAGCATCCAAGACTGGAATTACGCCAGGTAGTGTGATACCAGCAAGAGAACCAGTATTTACCAATGGAAAAATCCCAGATACCGCTACCCCTTCTGGAACAAATGTCTCCGCAGGCTGATCCCACTTTCTCCGTTTCCTGGAAGATGTTGAAAAGTTATACCACCAGAAGAGCTTACTCTTCTTATTAGACTACAAAGCTGTCTCTCATCATTTTTCTAATATTAATTAATCAATCAATCAAATTGTGTATGTTGTTGTTTCTTATTTTTATTTCCTCTTCTGCAGCATAATGCAAACAATCCAGCTAATATTTATTAAGTTAACCCAGATTCTCTAAATGCCTAAAAAACAGCTAACCTTCCCGGTGAAGATACTACTACTGCCATTACCTCAATACTGGTTCTTCCCACAGAGTAACAATTTCATCTCAACAAAGTACTAATTCAGTTTCCAAACTTTTTTCAATTTAGCATCAGAGCAAAAAGGACACTGACAAACTCAATAATACATCAAAAGGATTAAAATCGTGGGAGAGAGTCATGCGAAACCTCAAACTCAATAAACAATAATCCAACTCCTCAACCAAAAAGTTTGGACCAAAGTTAATTACTGAGTTAGGTCAAACCCGTATCTAATCGTGGCAGCTTACTTAAAACTACGTGACTGTTCGTTTCTACTTTTTGGAAAGAAATCAAAGTAGTATTCTACTAACATATTATACCAGCGGAGCTAATAGGGTTCCGGAAGGGGATTCTCAGCAAAAAAGTTGAGGGGACCAATCAATGTATGAATCAACTAGGCTCAATCCCAAACTATAGAGACAATGAATCAAAAATATTGTTGAGGATATAGCGAACAAAATTAATCATACGTGAAAAGTTCCAATTTTGACCTAAGTCGATGATATTAAGGGGTATTTAGATCTTCAATTGAAGTGGTTTGCGTACAGAAAACTAAGATTAAAAACTGAAAATTTTATGCACCTTTGCTTCGTTGATGAAGAATTGGAGTATACGGTTTCAGAAGATGAAACTCTAGGGCAATTATCCTCCGTCATTGATGAAGAAATTTCTAGTTCGTGCAATTGAAATGCTTCTTCTGATTCAACGGAGCGGAACAAGGATTGAATTTTCAGGCAGACTGAGATTTCGGATTCGTCAAATTGTAAGAATTTGTGGTTTCCAGAATCCGTAATGGATTTGGATTTTGGTGCGAAGGTGAACGGCCAAATTCTGAGAAGACTTGTGACATGCACGTGCACGAAATAGTTGATTGATATCAAACTAAGTAAATGAAAAATCACAAGCTGGAATAGCTCAGTTGGTTAGAGCGTGTGGCTGTTAACCACAAGGTCGGAGGTTCAAGCCCTCCTTCTAGCGAAGTTATATTTTTTGTTTCAAAATGGGTTAGTTTCACGTAGGGTGTGTCGGTCAGTTCAGTTTATCAATTTTTTATTTTGAAATATGCTAAACTATTAACCAAACCAATATCTTTTATCGATTTATCAATTTTGGTTCTTAACGGTTCGATTTTTGATTTACTCAATAAGAAAATATTTATAAAATAAATAGTAAATTACTACCGTTTTATTGGGTTACCAATAACCCAATATGAAAAATCAATATCGAATCGATAACCCGATAATTTTTTTTTACAAAATCATTAAAAATTTGTTAATCCAATAACAATAAATCAATAACATTTTTTTTTCAATTCGATTTATCAATCCGTTCTATTTTTGCACACCTCCTAATTTCACGTTCGTTATGCTTTCTTATTTCAAAACTATCCTATTACCAACGGTTGCTCTAAAATAATAATAAAAAATAGGTCAATTTTAACATTGAACTATTCTTACAACTAGATGCATCTGAAATCTAGCAAGTAATGTGAATATTGTATGTTTCGCACAAGGCAAGTAAAGAACACATTTTTTTAGGCGTTAAAAATAATGTGTTTGAGGCTTTTAGTCCTCCACAAGGAATGAATGAGTTGATTTCTTCAATATTGAACTTGACAAAACTGAAAATTAGTATACATCAATCTCATTAATCTAATTTTTATTCTACTAAATAAATATTTTTTTTTGCATTTATTAATTTTTGAAACTTGCTCATAAAGACATGATTTTTAAGGAAAAACTCATGCACATATATATACTGCCTGATAAAATAAATGATTTACTAGAAATTCATGAACATCAATATATTTTGCAGATTTAGCAAATTACTATCATATCACATGGTTTGAGCATCAATAGCCAAAAATAGTAAAAAACAATGAAATTGTTTGAGAGCATCAAATAAGCCAAAAAAATAAAATGCAAGCAAGTATAAGGGGGCATTCCGAGAATTGAACTCGGGACCTCTCGCACCCTAAGCGAGAATCATACCACTAGACCAAATGCCCAACCCATGGTCAAGTGGCAATGTGTTAATTATATATTTTGTTTCCAATTTCACTATAGCAGAGAACTATAGAGTACCGCGTGGGGTGTTTATACCAAAAAAATGCAACTTACCACAGTTAAATGATTTAATGGAGTGGATATAAATATTAATTAATCATAATTAGATTATAGTTGTGTATGTTCATGCATTCATACTTATAGTAGCAGTAAACACTTAATGAATATCTTAATCTTAATCGTTCAAATTTTAATTATTAAGTATATTTATTTTCAAGTTTGAATCTAAGTGTGTTTTTCTTCTGTTTTACAACTACTTAATCCGTCTAAATATATTTGAATAATTAAAATCTATAACAAATTTGATATTATTAGTACATCATCACCCACTTTCATCATTAATCATCATCACCGTCTATCATTATCAACTATCACCACCTACAATGTAATATTCTCAATCACAATTACCATCGGCAGTCAATCACAATAGTTAATATTTATCATCATTAGTCACTATTTACAATAATTGCTACCAACACTAATATCATACAAACATCAATCTCAAAATATAATCACTATAATCAACCATCATTATATGACATAAACTACTGTTATAAATCATCATCATCATCAGCTATCACTATCATACACCATAGTTATTTGTTTGTCCCCGCGTACTACCCCAATCATTGCAACCATAATCTACCACCACCCTAGTCAATACCCACAACATTTCAAGTTAGTAATTACCTATCACCAACTTTACTATGAGGATAAGTAGTAATTTGTAGTGTTTTACTAATAAAAATGAGTACAAGTTTTTGTGGTAAAAGGAGCTATCACTACGATGCCACATTCTTTAAATTAGTCACGAGGGAGCCATGAAAGTTGGAAACTATAAAGCATATCTTCTGTAGATTTGTGAAGTTCTCTTGTATCGTGATCTCCACACTAACATTGGTAAAAGCACATACCTCTTAAAGTATTTTTTTTTTATAAAAAAAGTATACGAAATACATAGATATATTTTATTTATTTTTATATGAGATAGTAATTTTACTATTTAAGTATAAAGGATTGAAGTTAAAGTTGTATATGTCATTTGCAAAGAATATTTAGAATTTGATTTTTTTTCTTCTAAATATTATTTATACTCTCGATTTTTAAAAGTTAGTGTAATTGCTTAACTTGACTGATTAATTTGAAACATATAATCAATTTCTTCTAACTCTAAGACGTAATGTCATAGATTATAAGATCACATATACAACCTATGATATACTATTGCAAATATCTCCACTTTATTTAAAAAAATTGAAGGTAAAGGTGAAATTGTGTTTGGTTATATCTTTTGCAAATAATATTTGGTTATTGAATATACATTTCCTAGAAAACATGAAATATAATTTAAATATTTTTATTTTTATAAAATTTGAAAAAAATATATATATAGTAAATGTAAAAAAAAATTAGGTGTTTTTTGAATTTTAAATATAACTTGTATTTGAAATTTTCATAGCAAAATGCTGATTTACAAATAAAAAAAATAAAAAAAATCTTCATCAAACAGGTCTTTCTAAAAGGTATTTGTGTCTTTTCATGAATGGAGTCAACACACTCATTAAACAATCAGAATCAGTGGCCTTTCTTTCTCCTACGGAAAAGTTAAAAAGTAGAGTAGCTTTCTGCTCCGCCATGGTGCCGTACATTCAGCTCTCCTCCATTTAACTTCTCTTCAGCTTTTGAGAGATCTGAAAATTCAATGAGGCTCTTCGTTTGAGAGATTTCGAGTATCAATCATCTCCAATCAGGTCAATAAAATGCTTCTCCATGTACTCTGATTGAGTTCATATCAAATTATGAAGCTTTGAATTTGATTACCTAGTGTTAGTTTTATTTGTATATTCTTATTTTGCTGTATCGCCATTGTTCCTTTTCCACATTTTATGTTCATATTCTTCTTCAGGAATCTTACATTATGGTTATGCTATTCTTAATTTGTTGAAGTTGTATGTTTATGGAATGCAATGGGCCTGAATAGAGCAGAGTGGATACAAAGGAATGAAAGAAATTGGATATTCATAGCTTGTATATGATCAACAGCTTTTAAATTAATGTCGTAATTGACTTTAGGATCTTACATTATGGTTATGCTGTTCAACAGGTTTAATTTAATTTGTTGGAGTAGTATGTTTATGGAATAAAATGGGCCTGAATAGAGCAGAGTGGATACAAAGGAATGAAGGAAATTGAAGATTCATAGCTTGTATATGATCAATAGTCTTTAACATTTATGTCATAATTGACTTTAGGATCTTTGAAGAAAACTAAGTTAGCTTGGAAGTGTACCTTGATCTCTGATAATTCCTGGAGATCATATAATTACTTGAAACTGGTCGAGTATGGATATTTCTCGTTTGGGTGACTTGAGAAATAGCATCCTTTGTGTATCATTCTCTTGCTTTAAGTTAATGTAATTGATGGAAACTTAAGTTCTTTCTTAGGTTAGAGAGAGGACCAGTTTCTAAAATGTCAGTTTATAGTCTGAGGGTTCATCACATTAGAAGTTAGCTTTAGTTAATATCAGAAATAACCAATCTTATGATGACCAATAAGAGTTTAGCTCTGAATGTATTATATATTAAAACCAAGTAACTAATGAACCAAAACAGAATAAGTGCAGTTCCACAACAAATTACTATATTGGGGTTATGCCATAGAATTTTCATGTAAACAACCCCCAACAAGTTTGGGATTGAGTTGTAGTAGATTGATTGATTGATATTATGTTTGTGGAATTGGCCCTTTTATAAATTAGTGATCTCTTGACAGGAAGATATGGGCACAAGCACATTACCAGATGCATTATTTGGATCTGTTCAACAGCACACTATTATTTCTTCACGCAGACACCATGACCCTATTCGATTTTTTTCTGTTAAGTCGCATTCCACGATCTATAGAAGGCGTTCCATTGGGAAAAGGTTTGATATTATTACAGTGTACACAGTTTAGAACTTTTTGGATGCAAATAAGGTTAAAGGTGACAGTCTTCTTATTTCAGAATTCTGTTCGCGGATGCCTGCCTCTGCAAACCAAGACATGTTGTTTTCTCGAGCATGGTTTACATTTCTATGCCTTCTATCAGTATCTTTTTATTTGTTATTTAACTGAGCTGGGTGCTGGCGACAACTACGATTGAAACTTCCTTTGTTACTTCAGGATGACTCAACTGAAGCTCTCACAGATTTCCTTGATGATGGGGATGGTGATTCATTAGAGGGGAGCAAAGTAGTAGGGATTGATGATAATGAACTGTTGGCAACTAGGAAATCTCTCTCTGATGTTCAAGCCAGAAATGAAACCATTGAAAAAGAAAGATATCAATTGCTTGAAAAGTTAGTTCAGTCTGAGGCTAAACAGAAGGAGTATTTGTCCACCGTAATGCATGATAAGGATTTGGCCAAATCAGAATTGGAGGCAGCCCAAGCTCTATTTAACCGTAAGCTAGATGAGTCTTTGGAGGAGAAATTTAACTTGGAATCTAAGTTGGTCCTGGCAAAACAAGATGCTGTTGAACTTGCAGTTCAAGTTGAGAAGCTTGCAGAGATTGCTTTTCAGCAGGCTACTACTCACATACTTGAAGATGCACAATTACGAGTTTCAGCTGCTGAAGCTTCTGCAGCAGAGGCAGCTTTTCAAATTGAAGAACAAATAAGGACTGCCTCTGAAGGGGCCATAACCCGTGTTCTACAACAGTCTAAAGATGCTATAGAAAAGGCTTTAGCTGTAGCTGAATCAGCTGGTGACCATACAACAAATGCCATGGCTGCATTTTTAGATAATATGGGACTTGATGAGATCGTATCAGTTCAGTCCCAGAATATCAAGTTAAGCAACACCGTGAATGACTTGGAGTCTCAATTACTCGTTTACAGAAATGAGATTGACAGGTTGAAATTAGAGCTAAAGCAAGCACACAAAGAAGCAAAAGTATACGAACTCCGTGCAAATGATGTTGAGAAGTTATTGCTTGAGTTTCAGGAATCAAGCAGAAAAGCAGCTCTACAACAGGAGGAGGAAATAAAATCATCATTAGAGAAAATGAGAAAAGATGCTTCGGAGAGAAAGAAGGCAGCTTCTAGGGCATTGAAGCTTGAGCTAGAGAGGATGAAGACTGCCATTGAAGCAGCAAAAGAAACAGCACGTTCACAAGATGAGGCATATATGCGAAGATGTGAAGCACTGCAGAGATCTCTAAGAGCAGCGGAAGCTGCTTCGAAAACGTGGAGGCAAAGAGCAGAAATGGCCGAGGATTTGTTACTGCGGAAAAGTTCTTCAGAAGAAGGGGATGAGGAAGCTATTTATCGTGTTAATGGTGGAAGAATAGATTTTCTTATGGATGATGATTCACTGAAATGGAAACTTTTAACTGATGGTCCTCGAAGGTCAACACCTGAGTGGATGGCACGGAGGATACGCTCTATCCGTCCCAGGTTTCCACCTAGGAAAACTCATGTATCTGAGGTCATGACATCAGGATTCAAAACTTTGGACTTACCGAAACCCGATGAAGTATGGTCTATTGCCCAAGAAAAGCTAAAGGAAGGAGATGCGCTAGTTGAGCATGTGATTGAGAAAGAAGTAATTGAAAAGAAGAGGAAGGCTTTGGAACGTGCTCTTCAACGGAAGACAGTTAAATGGCAGAGAACTCCGGAAGAAACAAAATTAGGTGCAGCTATTCATGTCAGATGATATTACTTTATTTCACTTGTGAATCAGTGTTTTCAAGGGAAATGATTAATCATGTATAATTTGTTTTGTTGCATGCAGAATCAGGGACGGGTACCGGACGAGAGATTGTGGTCAGTATATACCAGCTTTCATTTTGATTTGTTTTTCTGTATAAGATAAAAGTAATTTTATTTGTAATAGCAGTACCAATGAGGTACTGCAGAAGTACAAAACGAAGCTGGACATTGTACAAATATTATGCAATAGCGGACTAAAACAAGTCCAGAAACTCAGTTGTGCTGAATACATGATTTCCCCTATGCCAAGACTCTGTAAACACTTGTATCTTACATAGGAAATCAGCTCCTTCTTTCCCTAGAAACATCTTCTCTGTCTTTCTCGCCATACTTTCCAAATGATGCATAAAGTCATCAATTTCCATATAGATTATCTAAAAAGAAAATCCTTTAAGAATATTTGTCTTGGAAAGTTATATGGAACCACGTTTGTTCTTTGCAAAAAAAACTTATATTCTTTGCAAAAGGACCTTTTCTCTATTCTATTCTCGATGAACAAGGAAGCTATTATGCACCACATATTTCCCGAAAAGTAAAAAAATCACTTTTTAAGCGCTTCTCTCAACAGCCAAAGTCAAACTAAGATGTTCAATTTGGTAGGAGGAAGTTCTATACTTTGTGTTTTAACCGTTAATTATCATTACTATTATTATTATTATTGTTGTTGTTGTTATTGCTTTTATCATCATTATTATTGTTATTACTATCATTGTCATCATCATTATCACGACCACCAGCACTAGCACCACCACCACAATTTTCATCATCATCAAATGGCTAGAAATTCATTTCAAGGCTTTCAAAGCTTCTATGAAGCTCTTGTTGCAGTCAATGTTTATCTGAAATTCTCATTCTCTTCCAGGGGCTTCCCTTAGGACACCTGTTTCTTCATTGGCATTACATCACTATCATTACTGTTGCCTCTATTTCTTTTTACATGTGGGTCTCTTTGTTTTTCTTCCAATCCTTAGTAACTATAAAGCTCTCTTTGATTTTGAAGTTCCAAGGTTTCAATTGGGAAAGCTGGAGAAGACAGTGGTATCTTGAGCTTGCTAGTAAAGCTGCTGATTTGTCCCGCTGCGGTATCACATCGGTTTGGTTTCCGCCACCAACAGAATCAGTTGCCCCTCAAGGTTTTGACCTCTTTGATCAGTTTAGCTTTAGAAGCCAAATGGAAACTGCTAATAACAACATATGGTTCTCAATTTATATCATTTCTAGATGATTATTCTTACGTCATCTTGTTATTTGTTTCGAAAGAGTTGTTAATAAGTGAACAATCTTAATAAAAACTGTGTTTTAAATGGGGCGAAAAAATGCTTCTTAACCTCCTGAATTAACTACCTCATATACAAAGATTTGTTTAAATAACTTCATCAAAAAAAAAATTCTTTATCAAAAAGATTTGGTTAAATAAAATTCAGGGCACTTTGTTCTATTGTAAATAACACTGGATTATTGCAGGTTACATGCCTTCTGATCTTTACAACTTGAATTCTGCTTATGGTTCATTGGAAGAGCTTAAAAGCTGCATAGAAGAGATGCATAACCAAGATCTTCTGGTCTGTATCTAATTAGTGATTGACTTGTTATTCCTGGCATTTTTAGTCAAATATCTTGTATTCAGACAGTTACCGTGATCCTTTAATTGAGCATTACATCGTTCTTCTCATGTATTCTTTTTGCATGAAATGAAGTCAATGCAGTTTGAGAATGCATGTTAGTTGCTTGCAGTTATGTTTTAGCTCTCGTAAACTAGTACCATATGTCTGCTGCTAGTGCGTCAAAATGGAATTTGCTATATTTCTGCTGCTAGTGCATATTATGTAATTTATTACACCAAATTGGTACTTTCTGAATTATGTAGAGGTTATTAAGCTACTGATAGGTGCAGAACAATGTGGTTTATCTTATAGCTGTTCTGCTTGTGTTTCCAGGCCTTGGGAGATGTTGTTTTGAACCATCGATGTGCTCACAAACAGGTAATCATTTTCTAAACTACTGTTCTTGTTTCCTAATATATCTGAGATTATGTTAGCTTTGCTTTGTTTGGAAATAAAACGTTCATGAAGGGAACCTTTCAGCTCTAGGGTCCCCCAATATGGATCTAGTTATGGGACGCTGCAATATGAAATCAAATGTTTACTTCCATGATCTATAGTTCTAGTTCGTTAAGAGAGAACCTGCAATCTTGAGTTAAAGTACTCAAACCTGAAATGATTTTCCGTTTATTTTTCATGAGATAAACATAAAGTTTAAATACAATACTAATAAGATAAGTACCCCTAGATACGAGGACATGGCTTCCTAATATTACTGGAATGAGAAACTGCAAACTACTACAAAGAAATAACTACTGCTGGAATGAGAAACTGCAAATGACTACTACAACGAAATAACTACCACATATAACTACCACCGTAAACCGTTGGGAGACTAAGGAGTGATAGCACAAGTATGAGTTGTTTGGAAGTCGTGCATTGAACGCCTTTTCATTTTTCTTGCTGACAGTGATTTAAATATCATTTGGCATGGCATTGTTAACTGTTAAGTTGGTCCATGTTCTTCAATGTAATAGTTTGCTTTATCTATTACGAAGGTTTTTGTTCCATCATTGCATATATCCTCTCTGTTTGTCTGTATGAAAGAACATATTTATAAATTAACATTGCCATCTCTACCCAAATTTTTGTGGATGTGTAATTCCTCTGCTCCTTGAGGTTGTACGTTTTGTATGAATAAAATATAGAGACTGCTTTGGAGTAGTCAATGATGAACTAACCGGTGTAATAACCCTTTTGACTCAAACTAATACTGCAAGTCTTGATGGACCCTCTCACCTGATTGGCTGATTGTAGAGTCCGAATGGTGTTTGGAACATTTTTGGAGGCAAGCTTGCATGGGGACCTGAAGCAATTGTGTGTGATGACCCAAATTTTCAAGGCCGTGGAAATCCTTCAAGTGGTATAAATTCTCTCCATGATACATATGGGATCTGTTTGTAAATGTCACGTGCTTTATTTCCAGATGTGAAAAAGTTTATATTATACATAAGAACATTAAGATATTACAGAGCTCCATAACTTAGTTTGTGCAGTCTTAATTAAAATTTTATGGAGATAAATACTGTCATTAGTGCTCTTCTAATTTGTTTTCATCTTTGCACCATAAGCTTCTATCCTTTGATATTTCCTTAGTTGTCTATGCAATTGAACAACAGACTATCTTTCTATCACATATCTTTGTTCAGTCTTTGATTAAAGCAACTACCAAAGTTATTTCTGTTAATGGGATCCTGTTTGCTAAACATTATAAATGCTTATTGTTCTTTTAAATTGTCTAAATCTTTGCTCATATACAATTCTTATTTGTGCCTTGAACCATGTGTTTTTATTTTGTTAAGGACTCGGCAAAATATTCTTGTATTGTCACATCTTTTCATTGTAGTTTCTTTTCTGAGAACATCAATGAGTATAGCTTCTGCTCATATTTGTTTAGGTATTTGCAAGATAGTAGAGTATGCTTATGACAGTGTAGCATGGTGAAGGCGAAGAATTATCTAGAGTTTAGTCCAGTTTTGGTGTTTAACTTTTTTGAGTTTCCAGGCTACTCTGTAAAATTGTTGTATTCACTTGGATATCAGATTTGATGAGCTTCATGGACTTATGAGAAGAGACTATTAGTGTTTCCTCTTATATGATTTTTCTAGTTACCCCTTCTTTATCTGTGTTTGAAGTGTAGGTGATATATTTCATGCCGCACCAAATATTGATCATTCCCAGGAATTTGTACGACAAGATATAAAAGAGTGGCTAAATTGGCTCCGAAATGATGTTGGATTTGATGGGTGGCGCCTTGACTTTGTGAGGTGAAGTTGTAATGCTTGTTGGTTTTAACACTATTGAACTTAGTACTTCTGTCTTCCATTTCAAAATACAAGTTCAGGTGTCTGTAAACATATTGACCTTGCATCATATTGGTTAGAAAATTTGAGAATCAGAAGAGTAAAAACAGAAGTGTTTGGTTGCAATATGTGGTTCTACTGCATCGCCTGCTTGTTCTTTATTCATACTAGCTTTTCCTTTCTGAAATTTGATAGGGCCAGCTGTTAAATTTTTCTCTATTTCTGTCTGCCTGCCTTTCTTTCTGTCTCCCGTAAATGGATGGTGGAAACTAAATGAAGATAAGGTGGAAACTTGTAGTCATATGTTCGATTCCACATGAAGAATTCTTGAAAATAGTGATCATATATCATACATCAGACCTCTTGTAGAGCTATTTTTCATCTTAATTTTGATCTCCATTGTAATTCATTATCCTTTAGTTATCGCCTAAGAACTAATGTTGTGGCCAGAATGAAAATGTAAGGGCCACTTTGAATGAGATGTTAGGAGGAAACTGACATGGCACCGTTATTAATTAATTCCTGGAGTATTTAACTTCAATTTCAGTAGATACTCTGTGATAGTTAAAAGCTAGATGATCTACCCAATCCTTGGAATATTTCTGCTCGGTAAGACGACTTTTGCTACATGTAGTAATACAGGCTCTTTGTTGTCCACAGGGGCTTCTCAGGAGCATATGTGAAAGAATATATAGAAGCATCAAATCCAGCATTTTCTATTGGCGAGTATTGGGATAGTCTCGCATATGAAGGTGGAAATTTGTCTTACAACCAAGGTGAGAATCATTTAGATGTAGCCGCAGATTTGACTATTTGGTCAGAAATATTTTGACAAGTGTGGTGCACAGGGTTAGGTTGTGCAACTGATTTTTTCATTTTCTGCAAATTCTTTTAAGTTGATATTTTGCAATCTGTTTGAGCAAATAGCCAAAGGTGGTTTTACTCCAGCTATGTGTGCTAGTCACTGTTCATTTCTCTCCTCTGTTCATTGTTTGTACTGTTTAGGCGTGTCAATGTCCTTAAACATTGAAGGGCGCAACTTCAAGTTTTCATATCGTACTCCCACTATGTGGAATTCTACCAGGCCCTTATGATAGTAGATTTGTGTTGTTCTGATGCATCCAGATGCCCATCGCCAACGCATAGTTAACTGGATCAATGCTACTGGTGGAAGCTCTTCAGCATTTGATGTCACGACAAAGGTACTTCTATTAAAACATCTTTTGTTAATAGATTTCTGTATCATACTCCAAGACCAAGAATTATCCCACTGACCTGGGAAATAATAGTCCCATGTGATCTATTGTCCCACATAATCTACTCGTTAATAAATCAACATTTAATAATTAATTCATGCTAAGGTATCTATAGGTAAATATTTTCATTCTCCTGATTTAGATTTAAATTGCTTCTTCATGTTAGTGTAGAAAGGTTTAAATGAGCTTTTCAGCTTGTTGGTGAATGATATTTTTCTGGCAGGGTATACTGCATTCCGCTTTGCATAACCAATATTGGAGACTAATTGATCCTCAAGGCAAGCCAACAGGAGTGATGGGATGGTGGCCCTCGCGTGCTGTCACATTTTTGGAGAATCATGATACTGGATCCACACAGGTCCTCTCTCTTTCTTGCTCTAACAAGCACACTCATAAACATACAGATGTACATTCCTACATGTGCTCTCACTCATTCAGTGAGACATGCTCCAACTTAAATGCACTGCCATGGAGGTTAAATATGTCGACATTCACCTTTATAAACCTCTGTTCAGAGTTTTTGGCTCAAAATTTCCTTTAAATTTGGCCAAAAGAGAAAGTAGATCCCTATAATATGCCCTCCACTTTCAAAAATCTTAACAAATTTGGTCCCAAATTAAATTGTCATTTTTGGATAAAGAGACAGTCATGCAAGCAGCACATGTACGCACTCTGCTTCTTCTGCTTTGGTTTCTTCTCTTTCCATCTCGGCTCGCAGAATAGAAACAGTATCAGCTTTTGCAGCTTCTCCCGCCGTACTTCTTCACTGCCAGTGTGATTCAACTGTTCCAACAACAAATCAAGTTCCTGTAGCTGGTATATTGAGGGATGAAGCCAAAGGTTCAGGATAGCCATAAGTGGGATCTCCATACTCCATCATAAAGAAACTTAAGACCTCATGTCAGAGACATGGAAGTCCCAAGGCAGCCTTCTCATACAAACCAAGTTAATATAAACTCGTCTTTCACAGCCTTCCAGAATTTGACAACTTCTGTTCTGGATAAGGAAAATTTCTTGCCATGAGATTTTCGGTTAAATGACTATTGAAACTTGAAGCCATGCTAGGTTCAGACTGCCCCAAAGAAACAAATACACAAATAAATTGCCCAAAGTCTGAAACTTAAGATAATAATTTCATGCGGAACTAATACTGTTTCCTTCTTCATTAGCCTTGGTCAGAACCCTTTGATTGTTGCAAACATCCGGGATGATGATCTCAGGAAGTATGTGAAATAGGAGGAGCTGAAAACATTGAGAGCAAACACCTTAGGAATCCAAAAGTTCTGAATTTGCATGCCAAACATTTATCAAACCTTACAAAACCAGACTGTTCCATGTCAGTGCATGTATAGGATCCACCTTCATGTGTCAACAACTCCAATGTGAACAATTCCCTCAGAAATTTAGCCTCATAAAATGACTTTTCTGAAACCTTGGGGTTTCCCAGAGGCATGTGTAACACTGGGGAAAAGGAGCATGAGGATAGGAGAGGCAGAAGTTCTCCTGGAAAAGGGGAAAGGAGAACGTTCACATGAGGTGCACATGACAGTTCTGTTAAAGTTTGACGGAATGTTAAGGTCTTTGCAAAAAGAAATAAATATATGCAGATGGAGATGTTATCTGTTAATTATAATTTTAGAGGGAACCACTCAATCTTTTGGCCAACTTGAGGAATGTTTCTGGTAAAATTCTGCTAAGTTTATGGAACACCAAAAATCTTGGGGTATCCTGTAGTGTATGTTACAAATATATATTCTGTTAATATAGTTTTAGATTTTCATATCTGATCCATAAGATCTCGATGTGCAGTTTTATACTCGCATTTGTTGTTGGAAATCTAATAAACAGAGTAGTGAAGCATGAGATTCAGGCTTTACTTTGAGAGATTTAAAATTTTGAACTTTAAGCTCACCAAGTGATAATGTTATAGTCTATAATGTTGCATACCAAAAACAAAACTTGGCGGAAGAATCTATTGAGCATGGATCAGAGTTAGTACCCTAGCTAACCAAGACATGTATTATGGAAGTGCTAGCCAGCATTTAATGCTGACCTAACTACCGTCTTATATCTTGGCATAAATCATTTGATACTTGTCCCCCCCCCCCCACACACAACACTACTGCCTCCCTCACATGTAGTGGCGGATCTAAGGGTAATATTTATTTTTTAATTCCTTGATGTAAGAAACACGATAAGTGTAGCGGCAAAGCGATTCAGAAATTGCTTTAGGAGTTTAGGTTGCAAGTTCCTCCAAGTGTGACATTCTTATGTTCTTTAATCTCCTTATTAGAATTTCTGGATCAGTCATTGCTCACATATGCTCCCATGTTTTACTTGCTAATTTTCAAATCCATTGTCCTACATTTGATGTGTGTGCCTTCTGTCCAACTTATATGTTTTACCTTGTGTTAACAAATGGATCTTGGACCTAACACAATCCCAAAAGCTAGCTCAAGCGGTGAGGATTGTCCAAGTTATATAAAGAGATCACACATCCCTTTTACCGCTGATGTGGGACTCCCCCCCCCCCCCCCACACACACAGAGGACATGACATCTGGAGCATGCACAATTTTAATAAGGGGAATCCAACATCGGGAAATGATACCATGTTAAGAAATTGATCTTGGGCAAACTCTACCCCAAAAGCGAGCTCATGGGGTGAGGATTGTCCAAGCAAAACAAAGAGACCACCCATCCCTTTTGCCACCGATGTGGGACTCGTCATACCTTGAAAGCAGAGTAATTCCACACAAATTTCTTTCTTTGTGACTGGGGCCCAATGAAACTGTTAAACTCGAATTTTTCACATACAATTTCAACGGTAGAGGTCAATTATCAGAGTTTAAGTTTGCAGAGTACGTAATGATTTTCCGTTGCTCTATTGTACATTAGGTATCTGAAGTGTCTAGCAAATTTCATAGTTATATCTGAGCTTTAATTTATTTTTTTCTAAATGACTTGAATTTTAGTTGCCATGGACTATTTAGAGATGAGCCTAAATGGACAGTGAGAATTCATATAGCCGACTTCAACTTGCTTTGAGGAGTGGTTATTGTTTGTATGCACTATTTAATTGTAATTTTTATCTGCTTCGTGAGCTGAAAAGTAATTTGCTTTCATGCATTTACTCACTGATTGCTGCAAATTGGATAATGTTTTTCTGATTCTGACATGCTAATACCAAATATCTTATCATGTAATAATAAATAATATTCCTTTCTTTCAGGGCCACTGGCCATTTCCTCGGGACAAGCTTACACAAGGATATGCATACATTTTAACCCACCCTGGAACGGTAATCTTTGTTTTCTTTGATTTTTGTGGTAGATTTTAAGTAGGAGAAGAGAAAAATTTGTTCTCCAAAGTAAATTGAGTGGCTAAAGCTCCCTTGTTTTTTCTTTTACCAAATAACCTTTAGTTTCCTTTCACCCTTGTCCTACATTAGTAGTTTTTAAACTAGAAAGGGCCTAGTGAGATCCAAACTGAGTACATGAGTGTGCTACCGGAACTGTGGAATCCTTACACACATACAAAGAGCTCTTTAACTAATGTTGTCTTGCTATAACCAAGTCTTACTAGCTCTTACCTACGCCAATTTTTGTTTTTTTATGTATATGTAATGTATTTATGTATGGATCACACTCACAAGATTAAAGCATATCCATATATAATTCCAATATAGGTGGTTATATGAACCCTCAATCTTGAGTTAAAGCTCAAAAGAGATCCTAATTCCTATTCATTTGTTTGCAGCCTGTAATATTTTACGATCATTTCTATGAGTTCGGAATCCGTGATGTCATAAACGAGTTAATTGAGGCGCGGAGGCGAGCTGGAATCCATTGCCGTAGCCCGTTAAAGATATATCATGCAAACGGTGATGGTTACGTTGCACAGATTGGAGATACTCTTGTGATGAAACTTGGTCATTTGGACTGGAATCCTTCCAAAGAAGTTCATTTGGATGGTACCTGGCAGAAATTTGTTGATAAAGGACCAGAATATCAAATATGGCTCAGGCAATAATACTGCATAATTCTAGACTTGTATGTTCTTGTTGAGATTCTGTCCATATAAATGCTTTTATGTTGTAACTATAATACATCATACCTCATATCAGGGATTTTGAATTCCTGCATCAGTCGATGAGAATTAAAAAAAAAACTGATTCTGGGGCGGGCCTGCCGTTTGAGAAGGGTTATTTATGATGTTATTGGTTGTATTCTTACATTATTATTCACTGTATAATAATCGTCACGTTATCATTTGTTGCATAAACAATATGTACATCATATATGTTGAGAATATCATTAACTAATAAAACTGTGCTCTCTCTAACAGTTTAAGTTTTTAGATAAGATGGTTACATACTTCAACATGGTATCAGAGCAACAAATATATTCTATACATATCTCAATTTCACTTAATAACCCTTTGACGTCATTGACATACTTAATAATATTGTTGTTGATTTCTAGTCTATCTCTAGAATAATAAGTTTATTATTTTCTGGTACACAACTTTATTTTTGATAAATCAGCTGGGGCATTATTTTGGATCCGATCTCTTTGTTTATGAATGGTAAAGCTGTCGTCACTCTCTCTGGACTTCAACCCCATTATTAAATTAGCCCCAAATAAGACGAACTTGACAATTAAATAGTGAAAAATTATTGTAGTCTGGTGTAACAGAAATGGTATAAGATTCCTCAACTTCAATTTCACACAGAAAACACCAAAGTTGATAATTATTGGATTTAACTTATATGATATGACATACTATATGATAATTGTTGACAGTACTCTCTTATTATCTTATTCTTCGATTTTGGTATTACATGTTATTTTCTTTGTTTCAATTATCGTGTTATTTGTGTTACTATTGCTCTCTTCATTTTGTGAAATGGTCCAAATTTTCCTTTGACCATATAAATTTCCAACTCTCTCCACCAAAATGTATACCTTGTAGGTTATCATTTGAACATCAAATATTAAGAAACAAGAATGGGCAAACTACACATATTGATGATACCATATCCAGTACAAGGCCATGTTATTCCTTTAATGGGGTTAGCTCAAACCTTAGCCAAATATGGCTTCAAGATCACTTTTGTCAACACAGAGTCCACACACAAGAGTATTCTAAATTCTTTATCAGGAAAAAATAGTTTGCATGAACAGATTCATCTGATTTCAGTTTTAGATGAATCAGAATCAGGGGAAGATAAGAATGTGCCAGGTAAATTATCTGAAGCAATCTTTAAAATCATGCCTGGAAAAATTGAGAAGTTGATTCAAGAAACTAATGAATCGGAAGATGAAAGTATCACTTGTATTATTGCTGATCAGAGCCTTGGATGGGCTCTGGAACTTGCAGACAAAATGGGAATCAAGAGAGCAGCCTTCATAACTGCTGCAGCTGCTAATTTGATACTTGGATTTAACATTCCAAAGTTGATTGATGATGGCTTAATTGACAATGATGGTAAGTACTTTTCTACTAATCTATGTTTTTATGTTTGGATTAAGTTATATTACTAACTTGTGTAAAGATTTTTTACAATATCGGTGTAGTTTAGTATGTGATATGTTGTATAACGCCTTCCTGAAGTTTGATAGAAGGGCAAAGTAAGGCAAAACAACTGAATCCCCTGTGATTACTTTTCCCAACTGATCGAAAGCCTGTTCAGTACGCTAGACTAGATTCTGGGTGAGCTTTTGGTAGATGAAAAGCAATCACCAAAAATTCAGTTGTTTGCCTGTTGTTGCCCTCCAGGACACTTTAGGAAGGCACCGCCTAACCTGTAGGGGCGGAGCTAGTAAGGGCCCAGGGGTTCATCCAAACCTTCTTCAGCGAAAAATTGTACTGTTTATACATGGTTAAAATTGTACTATTTGAACTCCCTTTACTTTATTCGTGTGTTTACTCTTTTATATTTTGAACCCCTTAGTGAAAATCCTTGTTGTTACGGTACTGCTAACCTGTATGAAATTACTAATTCTTACTAGGTTAACAATTAATACTTATCATAGAGATTTACTCATATCATCGGTGTATAAAACGTAAACTCTGGATCCACAAGTGAATTTTTTTTAAACCTATAATGCAGGGACTCCAACAATACAAGATCATACTTTTCAGTTTGAACCAACTATGCCAATCATGAACACATCTGATTTACTTTGGACAAGCATGGGGAATTCAACAATGCAGAAAATCATATTTAACATGTTGGTTCACAACAATAAATCTGTGAAATCAGCAGATTGGCTTATTTGCAACTCAACATATGACCTTGAACCAGGAGCCTTCAAATTAGCACCAGAGATTGTGCCTATAGGTCCACTTTTGTCAATCAACTCTCTCGAATCAAGCACGTTGCCTCTTGAAGCAGAACCCCGTATTTCTTCTAAAGAATCTCCTAATTCACTAGCCGGATCCTTCTGGCCCGAGGACTCAACTTGCCTAAACTGGCTTGATCAACAACCATTATGCTCAGTTGTGTATGTAGCCTTTGGGAGCTTCACAATATTCAATGAAACTCAATTTCAAGAATTGGCATTAGGGCTTGAACTATCAAACAAACCATTCTTATGGGTTGTGAGAACTAATACTCTAGATGCTAAAACTGATATTTTCTTGAAAAAATTTGTAGAAAAAATAGGGAGGCAAAAGGGGAAAATAGTGAGTTGGGCACCACAACAAAAGGTGTTAAGTCATTCTAGTATAGGTTGTTTTGTTAGTCATTGTGGTTGGAATTCTACAATAGAAGCAATAAGTAATGGGGTTCCAATCTTGTGTTGGCCTTATTTTGCTGACCAATTTATGAACCAAAGTTATATTTGTGATATATGGAAAGTTGGATTAGGACTAAAGAAAGGGGAAAATGGGATTATTAGTTGTGGAGAAATTAAGGGTAAAGTGGAACAATTACTAGGGAATGATGTATTTAAGAAAAGAGCTATGCAAATCAAGGAAATGAATATGAGGTCAGTGAAAAAAGGTGGTAAGTCTCACCAGAATTTGATAAATTTTATTGAATGGATTAAATCATCATAGGAAATTGCAGGAAGATTTGTGTGTTTCTCTGCTTAAATTCATGTATTTTTATGTTGTTGTAATGTGGTTTTATCATTTTGTTACCAAGTTGTTCTGTTTGTTTTTTTTTGTAATTTGTTTCTCATTTTTGTAAACTCATTTGTCCAAGATAGTGTTAGAATCAACAATGGTAAGCACCCATCTTGGACCACATGAAGCAATAAAAAGGTAAAAATTACTCTGTTAATTTTTTTGGACTACTTGTTAATTGTTACTCATATTTAGTGTCTTTTGAGATACGTCAGAAATCCATAATAGAGTCCGACCACAACGATCAAATTGATTATCTTCATACATAAGGATACTAGATTAATTACCTAGTAGAAAAGATTGAAAAATCATTACAAACCTCCCTTATTTCTTACTAAGGCTGATCGTAGTTTTTGTCTCCCTTGACCTAGGAATATTCCACACTAAAATACTTGTATTAATTTTATTTATTCCGCAATTTATCTTATTGCGTAGTTGCTAAAAAAAACCGATTCTTCACGTGCTTCGGTCACATCCAAACTAGTCCTAAAAGATATTTACCAAATTAATCATTTTCTTTGAAATTACTTATTATGTTGGGAAAATGCTTTACTAGTCCAGTTCATGCACCAAGTTAATTAAGGTTGCTCAATTGACCTTTAATTCTGAAAAGATAATTAAGTGTAGGGTCAATTTGTGTGAAAGATAATCCTTTTGCTTTAATTTATGTTTCACTTATTATGTACCTATTTAATTTGAGGCCTCACATTATTATATTAAGACAAGCAAACAAACAAATCAACAAATATTAAAGGAAAGAACTAATATTTCTGTCTCCATTTATAACTTTATAATTAGTACTCACTTTATTATTGTTCCATTAATTGTCTGAATAACAGTGATCACCTTTAAGAATTTAAAACTAATGTTTTTTTCATATAATCTTTTGAATGTTGATGTGTGATATATATGTTTCAGACCCAATAGTGTATCCCACTTTTAATGTGCTTTAGTCAATGGACACACTGTAGATGAAATGAACATGTTGAAATTATATCAAACAGATAATTATCAATTTATCATAATGGAGATATTAAATATTTAGAAATATATAATTTATTCATTGTTGTTCAATTGTGTTTTTTTTTCCTGAAAATCACCTTATGGTGGATTTGTTTGGAGCGGAGGAAAATATTTTTTAAATTTTCTCATGTTTTGTTGGTCAAAATTTTTGAAAATATTTTTTTTAGGAAAACAAGTTTCTCAAAAAAAAATTTAAAAAATGATTTTTCTAGTACAAATAAGAAAAAGAAGTTCCACAAATATCATTCCAGACTATTGTATTATTCTCACCTTTCAACACACCTCATTTTCATTCCCACCCTGTAACTCCATCCCCACACTTAAAATCCTGAAAAATATTTTCCAAAAACGTGTTTTTCCTTAAAAATAATTTTCTTCATATCGAACATGTACATCCCTAATGTTGATTATCTTGTGTTTCCGAGAGAAAATAGAGTAAGGAAATTGAGAAGTCATATTTAAGTTGCGTTGAATGTTCGCTCATCTCATAGTAATATAATTGGCCCAAAGTTACTCAATTTTATTGTCTTTTAAAAGTCATTCAACTCTGTTTAATTAGCTAATTTCATGGTCATAAATTTTATCTAGTTAGCTTTTGTAGTCATTTTAGAGGGAACTACAATTTTTCAGTACCTATTGTATGACGCGACAACTTTGATTTTTTAGAAAAAAATATTTAAAAAATTAAAATCAGTATTTAGGTTTATTTAGAACCCAATATAAGAGAAGTTCTTTAACAACATTCAACTAAAAGAATACGGTAGTAATATGTATAATAAAAGAGCATCTCTAATATTAAAAATGTTAGAAATTGAAGAATCATCGTATTCTCTTAGTTAAATACTTAAGTATTATTATGCAAAAATTTTTATATACTCAACCCGTTTTTAATGGATTGGGTCAAGAATTAGGGTACGAATTACTAAATTTCGTTATACGATAAATCATTAATTCATGAAGAATAGTTAAATTTAAATATTCATGTATACCTAAAGTAGTTTCAAAAGTATTGAAAGTTATAATGTGTGATGTGTTCTTAATTTGTCTTGGGTGTGTTTTCTAGTAATAATTGTTGTGTGCATGTTTGGTGAGAATAGTTTTATGTACGTTGCCAGTATAACGTTGGTACTCGTTAAGAAATTATTATAATTGTGTTTGAAACAATTTCTTGATTAGTATTTACTATAAATAAAATGGTGTTTTGAATAATTTTCTTAACTATAGACAGTGTCTTCATCCTTTTATAATAGTGCGTGTCCTTGACTTAATTGACATTTGTTGATTAACTGATAACTACGATTGATAATCATTAAATTCAAAACAAATCAATCGATCAATATCTTATTGATTAATCGGATTAGTATATCTAAAAATTGATATTATTAAGTATAAATACCCAATGAAATGGTTAGACAAGCAAGTTGAGTGAGTTTTAAAAAAAAATCAAGTAACTTTAATAACTATTTATTATAAATTGAGCGATCATTCGAAAATTCGAGTCACATAACTAGGGACATGGTGCACATGCGGCAATTTGTAGTGGTAGTACTTGTTGTCATAGGCGTTGATAACAAAGCATGTGACACCATAATATCAAGTGTCTATGCATGTCTATTACTTCCTCCGTTTAAAAAAGAATGATATTTTTTTTATTTTTAGTTTGTTTAAAAAAGAACGATATCTTTCCTTTTTTGGTAACATTTTACTTTCAACTTTCCACGTGGCATGTTTAAGACCACAAGATTAAAGGACAATTTTGTACATTTGACATAACTTTAATTTAGGATCATAAAATTCATAAGTCTTCTTTATTTTAAACTCCGTGTCAAATCAAACTAGACGACTCTTTTTGAAACGGAGGGAGTATATATATTCCAGTCTCATATATATCTCATGTGAAATCACTCAGAATCACAAACACCCCCACCCCTGCAACTGAATAAACTCTGATTGTCAGATAAAACATTCACTAATCTCACCCTGCTCCTAGAGACTGAGCTGCATGATATATTGTTAAATTAAATTTACTTCCGCGGAAAATTATATTGGTCGTCTAGATAAATTATCATTTTTATGGTATATATATAATTTGTTGATTTTTTTTTCTATATCAGGATAGCTTCTACTGTAATCGTCCGGCAGAGCTAGAAATTTGACGAAAGATATGCAAAATTTAATATACATTTATATTAACTAACATTTAACCTATGTACATCATCCTTCGCCTAAGATGACTCCACCCTTGCTGTAACGGCAGAAGTGACGATTCAAACGTTGCTTTAGGTTGGAGGACAGAGAAATTACTTTTTTCCGTCTACATCGATCCTATGGCAAGTGGCAACTATTTGGTGACCGCTAAGTTGTAAAGATATGTCACCCGAACTTAACTTAACCTCAAAAGCTAGCTTATTAAGAATGAATCGTTCAAGTTCATATAAGTTGACGATCAGTCCAGTCCCAATCAATGTGGCACTTTGATCCACTCTAACACCTCTTCATGTCCAAACAGAGAAATGCATCTGACTCTCATACTAAGTAAAGATACGACACATGAACTTAATTTCTTCATGCTATTGCTTGAAGGTTGACTGCGAAGTGACTCTAATATTACATTTCTTGTGATAGTATTCTCTTTTGATCTAGATCTATATACGATTTTTAATCATTAAAGTCTAAAAACTTGTTTACTTATATACTCACATATCTCACGTATGGACATTGTATGTGTATTACATAAATCTTTTATAAAAGAAAATAGGATTAGTGACTTGAGGAAAAGGCAAATTACTGCTACGACATACACCATGTACTATCAGTTATATAAAACAAATTCATATTTTATAGTGGAGTAGTAATTTAAAAATCAGTAATAAGCTACTTAAACATGATCGTTTGTGTGTGGTTTTACTATTATTATTTTTACTACTATTTTGTGGTTGCACTAAGGGATCGATATTCCAAAATTAACTCTGAGGCAAAATTTATACTTTATTTAGTTTTTAATACACGAGATAAGGCGGGATGTATGTTCCCAAATTAACTCTTAGATTAGATTTATATTTTATTTAGTTGACAATATAAACTATTAAAAAATATAATTTATGTTTAGTTTGGTCAAACTGTTTTGAAATACATTTACTAAAAAAATGAAATTTCTTTAAAATGATATAACTTACTTTACTATTCATAAAAATAGATTAATGGGTTTTATAAATAACATTTCAATTTAGGGAAAATGCATAGATTTCCTCCTGAACTTGTTTCGAAAAGTCAGTTACACTCTTAAACTATCATGGTAATCTATTACACACCTTAACTACTCAAAAGTTAATTTATTACCACCCTGGGACGTGTAACACCACTCTCACATTATGTGGTATATTACACTCGCTGCCACATCAGCGTAATGTCATAAATTATAATTTTTTGTTTTCTTTTCTTTATTAATTAACTTTTCTTTTGTTAACTGGAGTATATTTTAGTCTAACTAATTCCTATTTAATTATTTTAATTCTCTAATAATTATATCTTCTTCATCACTAATCCCACCCATTTTCAATTCTCATTTCATCAGAAAATCATATCCGGCTCCACCTTCACTATTGATTTTGTTCTTCACCACCACTATATCACCTTCAATTCTTCTTCTTCTTTGTCACGCAACACCAAATATCACCACTATCATTATAAATATCGATTTTTTCTTCTTCACCACCTTCAATTACCTCTTTTAATGTTTGTCACCCGCCACCCATCACCACCAAACCCATAAAATTGATTAGCAACCAAGAATTCTTTAACAAAGTCAAAAAAATGATAAAGATGGAAAATATCAATCAAATTTTTTCTAGATAAAATACAATTATTCACTAACAAATCTATGGGAATTAACCTAATTGCGAATCAAAAAAAAATTGTGTTTTAAGATTGTGATAAAAAATAAAAAAGTGTGCTGAAAATAAAGATTGAAGAAGAAGAGAACAATGAGTGGGTTTGAAGAAGAAGAAGTGTGGGGGCAGGGGTGAAAAAGAGGATTCTAACTTTTTTTTAATTTTAATTTCAAATTGACGCGCCTATTTTTTATTTTTGTTTTACCTTTTTGTCATGTCAGCTTTAGGGGGTAAAAAAATAGGTCACTATAATAATTTAAACGTGTAACAAATTTTTCGAAATAAATTTAAGAGAGAATTTATGTCTCTTCCCTTCAATTTACTGCCTCCCCCACACCCATCTAAGTCTAACCATCTCAACCCCCACCCCTTGTCAATTTCACCCGCCACCGCCCTTGCCCCTCTAATATTTTGTGCTTTTGGAATAATATTTTTTCATTTACTTGCCAAATAAATAAACAAGTGAGAAAATCTAGAAAAAACATTTTCCTATCATTTTTTTTTGGGTATTTCAGAGCAAACTAAGGAATTTTATTTTTCCAAGAATGAAAAATATATTAAATAAAAGAAATTAAAAAAATTCCTTCATTTCCATGGTTACTTCTTAAATGGTGAGAAACGAGATATTTTCCTATAGCTAGCTTGAAACCTTTCGTTCGAATTCGAAGAATTCTTCAATTTCGATTGACTATATAATCAGCATTACTAGAATTACAAATGCTTTTCGCTTTTCAATTTGGATCTTCACCAATATTTTCAATAAGGTAGCAAACATATCCTAAAGTCGAGCAACTATTCTCGAGATAAGTTATTCTGAATAAATTATTTTATCAGGTATATGAAATAACTTATTTCATTACTAAAATATAAATAGTGAAATAAATATAATTGTATAACAGCCTAATACCTCTAAACAAAATAAAATAATCCTACCTTATATCCAGACTCCGAAAAGTAAAATGGGAGAATTAAACTGTTCAAGCATAAAAGGAAACAATGAAAAAGAGTTGTTTAAAGCATAATATATAATTCATCTGAATGAAATATTCCCAATTACAGAAATATACGCTCAGCAGCGCTAAAACTCAGATTCAAAGAAATGTAAAACTCTACCATTTCAATTGAGAACCTAACTACTAAGAATAAAAATTATAAGAAAAAAAAAAGAGACCAATGTTTGATTAGGAGATAATTACTACTAACTATACAACATTAATATGTTGAGACTGACCAGATGCATCGTCACAAAAATCGAGCAGTTTCTGTAAAACGAAGATTTGAGTTCTGAGAAGAACAATATAATCAGCTGTTTCTTCGAACAACTGATCTGCTTTTAATTCGCCATTGTTGACTGGGAGAAGTTGCTTCAGAGCTTCCAATTTTTCTGAAATTGAACTGGAATTATCATCGCCGGCGGCATTGGTACTGTTGTTATCTACTCCATTTTTTGGTCGTTTCTCATTGGAAGAATTTCTTATCGATCTTCTCAGCCGCAAGCTACTCGAGTTTTTTGGCCGTGAACCCATTTGGTGCCGAGAAGAATGGAGTTTCTGTTGAACGGAACTGGTGGTGTTAATTTGCTACTTATAGCCAAAGAAAACGGCGAGTTTTGGGATTTGCCACTTCTTTCTCAACTAATTACAATACTGCCACCACAAGTGTTACATCAGATAATTACTATGGTGAGAAGAATTTCAATTTATAATAGAATTGTTTTTAATAGTATTTAACATCTGAATTTAGTTTTTAAATATTAAGTTAATTTAATAAAATATAATTTCAAAATGTAGTTATATTGATTTCTAGATTTTTTTTAAAAAGTAACATAAATTTTGGGGCAAATGCTCAAATTATTTGTTGTGAATTTTAAAAGTAAGTATCTCAAATTATCTGTCTATTTAAAGTTTCATTAGGAAAGCAAGGATACCTGTGAACTCGGATAACCTTGTGGCATACTGTCGAATCTACTCTACCCTATGCTGCCATCTTTCTTCTTTGTGAATAAAATTAATTATCTTTTTTTTTTTTAAAATTTAATAATTATTATTCTTAAAAACTATAAACATTTTAATTATGAGGTGATGATAAATATTCAGTGAAATAAATGACTATATCTTAAGATATTGTCAAAAAGGAAATCTGCAATTTCTTAATTTATGAGCATTTTGCTAAAAATATGTATAAAGGAGAAACAAGATAAATAACTTTGGTGTATTAATCGAAAAATTGTCGCGGGAAGATGGGCACAACTAGCGAGCACGAAATTTATCAGGAACAGTAAAGCTGTATTTTATCTACTATGCCACATGTTAATGGACAGGACCTTCAACTTTTGTTTACCAAATTACCCTCCTCAAATATCCAAATAAATTCGAGCTCATTCCGTATCAGAGATAAGAGATAACTAATTTCGAGATATTTTAATACGAATTTATCTTATGTTTGATTGAGATAAAATTATGAAATGACTTATTCCAAAATTAGTCATTCCGATTATAATATTATTTTTATCTCATAATAATAGTAGAATAACAAATCACAAAATAACTTATTTCCTAACACTTGCCCACATTTTTATACTTTATGGGGTCATGTAAATTTTAAGAACTCCAATCAAGTTCTTTCTTTCTTGTTTGACTTGGAGCATTTTAATTTTTATCTCTTATTATGATATATACAAATGATTTTTATTCCTAGACGTCATACATGACATATAACAAAATCAATTTAAATCTTTATGATGGGAAGACCCAATGAAATGTTATTATCATGTAAGAACATTAATCCACTATAACTAATAAGGACAAGGTAGAAACACAATCTCAATAAATTAAAAGATTAGACAAGTACGTATACTATGTAGAAGCATTGAACTTGACCATCTAGAAAATTAATTACTCCATGTGATAAAACATACATTAATTAGATTATGAATTAGTAGAATTTTAGAAGAGATAAAAATTAATGTGACCTAATAAAAAGGAAGAGTACGTGTGAGAAGGGCAATAAAGTCAAAAGTACAATATAAAAAAGAGAGTGAACTGAAGGAGGGGTTGATGGCTTCCACAAAGGGCGCATGTGAATGTGAGTATGGGGCCAGCCTAAAAACAGTGTAACATAGAAAAGAAAAGCCAAAGGGGAAAAGCACATGCACATAACGGTTCGTTCGTTTTAATTTGATTGTCTTATTTTACTGATTTTTAAATTAAAATAATTTTTGAGCAAATTTATAGTGTTTGGATGAATAAAAAAAGTATTTAATAAACATTTGATTTAAAATCAAAATAACATAAATAAGTCAAAAATAAATTTAATTAAATTGGTACTTAATCTGTTTTAAATAACTTTTTCCATCTTAATTTATGTGTCACTATTTAGCTTGAAACATAATTTAAGAAAGAAAGATTACTGCATTTTATGATCTAAAACACACATTGTTCAAACTATAAATAATTTTATTATAAAGATAAAAAATAAACTTTAAAGTTAATTTATTTTCAATTATGAAAAGTGAACATCAATTCTCATATTTGATAGTAGTAGTAATTAACTCTTTTATCTACTGCTGATATATTTAAAATCATAAAATTCAAAAGTTTCTTTATTTCTATTGTTGAATTGAATTTAAAATAAATAAATTAAAACGGTGGATAATATTACTTTAAATCGCAAATTGATTTTTTTAATTTTTCCGAAAGTAAGGCCTGAATAGTTCATAGCAATTATTTCCTACCTTTTTATCTCATAAATTAGATATTATAGTTGAAGTTAGGTGGATTTGTGACACAATAGTATCTGAGCCCGCCCTCGCCCTGGCCGGAGGCCTACTACTAACGAGTGCTATTGTTTTGTATTCCTAGATAAAAATTTATGTGCATCAAATATTTATGTTAAGTCAATATATATATATAGAGAGTGGCGAATCTAAAATTTAAGGTTGTGGGTGTTTTGAAAGTAGCGGAGGCAAAAATATAAAATAGACTTGTTAACAATGAGATTCAAACTTAGACTCAGCAACACTACAAGAGCCTTAAGCACCTATTCAAGAGCCAATAGACCAGTCAAATTATTTGTTCATTGTCGCTCTATGTTAATTTTATACAAATACTTCTTAATTTCTACATAGATATATATATTTCGAGACGAGGTTAATGGATGTTCGAGCACCCAGCGGTACGTCCACTTAGCAACTCAAAATTTGAATGTGAAGTCTAATGACGAAAATAGTTGAGGAAAGGCAAAAGGCATGTGTCAAAGTATGGACAGTGAAGCAGCATGAATGGAATAGCATGTTCTGCACATTCCCTGCATGCTAACTTATTTTCTATTCTCATATTTGTTGTTTCCTTGCTCCTTCCTTTTGTCACCATTAATTTCAATTAATAGAATAATTAATTAGTAATCCACTATGATTAATGAACTCACTAATCAATAATTAAAGCATATGGGAAAATCACATTCTCCTACTTATAAATGGATAGGACTTAATTTAGTCACATGTCTGCATGTGATTGATTTGCTTTAATTTGCTATGTATATACGGCATGTAAGCCACGTGTGACACTTTTGCACGTTGTATCACTTGTCATTAAATAAATATAACTTGTTAATACCGTAACTCAAATATCATCATAGCCAGATGTGTTCTTTAATATTTCTGCAAAAGTTAAACACCAATTCTTCAATCACATTCTCAATTGATTTTAAATAATCACTTGTGTTATTTTAAAAAGTGAAAAGAGATCAAATATAACTCTGAATTACTTAATATGGATTAGCTATATTTTATCACTAGGTAAATAACATGTTCTTCGCGCGGTAACAAATTACCTAATAATCTTCTTCATGAGCATTCAATAATATATGTATTTTTGAGTGTGTACAATCATACTCCAAATTGTCAAAATTATCTTATTGAGTACTAATGTCGTACTAAATTTAGTACTCAATAAGATAATGGGGCAAAATGGTCTGGTGGACCCTTAAACTTGATTCAGATTATAAATTGGACACTCCTACTTTCTAAAGTTTCAACTAGACACTTCAACTCAAACAAAATAGAAATTTTAAACTCTTATGTCAGCCGGTGTTTCTCACTCGATCTGACATGGATGACACATCATATCCACATAAAAAAAGCCACATCATATCCATCTCATTAATTTAATGATCACAATGCTATTTTTATATATTTATTTTATTAAACAAATAATTACTTTAGAAAAAATATTTTTCACTTTGTTCTCAAGAACCCTAACCCAAAAGAAAGTCCATTGACATTTGACAGCCTCATTTGAGCTTACAATTTGATCAACACTGATATTAACATCAATAGAAGAAAGCACTCAAACCCTACTACTGTTAATACTAAACTTGACACCAAATAGCTTGAAATTGAAAGAAAAATCCAAACTTGAAAAAAGAAAAATCAAGAAATATGAAAATTTCAAAGTTGTATCTACAATTTAAAAGAGATGAAAATTTATTTTTTGTTTTTTCAGAAGTTTTGCTTCTAAAGAGATAAAAAGAAGCAAGTAGTAGCAGCAAAAATCCTTCTTTAATTTCGATTTGAGCTTTCAATTTGGACAAGATTTTTTTCTTTCGTTTCCAATTATTTTTATTTTGGATTTTTGATGAACGTGTAGTTTTCATTTGAAAAGTGAGGGAAAGTAAGATTGCAAGAAAAAATAATCCATAATAGAGAGGATATGGATATAGCAGGTGAGAGATCTACTATTTTCCAAAAAGGTGGGTGGGTGGGTGTGTTTGAAGAAGAAAGGGATTTTATTTTTTATTTTTTTGCCTTTTTTTTAAGGTAGGTAAAAAAAATTTACTTTTTATTTTATTTTTTGAACTTTTTAAATCAATTCACGCTCATATTTCGCGTGTGTAACACGCATTTTTCCAACTCAACTAAATTAATTCCACCTAAGGTTGTTCAATGGTCAAAGGGACTTAAAATTTCTATTTTTTTTGAGTTGAAGTGTCCAGTTGAAATTTTGTGAAGTAAAAGGATCCAGTTTACAATCCGAGTTAAGTATAAGGGTCAACCAGACCCTTTTGCCTAAGATAATTACATTCAGTTTCTTCGTGTATTACTTTTTCATATTTTGAAATTTCTTAATAAAAATTCTGACTCCATCACTGAACGTCTTTCATATATTTTTATTTTTTTTAATATTTTCATAAATCAATATAGTAGAGATAAATAATAATAAAAGATAAAATTACATTAAAATTATAAAATCTTCGAAAGATATTTAAAATGAGTGGAAATGACTAAAAAGAACTAATTGAAACTGGTTCATCTAAAAAACCTAATTAAATTTTGAAACAAGGTGAGTAGAAAATTATCAACTTACTTAGAAAGAAAGAACTTATGATTAAAAGAATCGAACCAGAGCAATTGGTGAAGGATGATGCATTTTTTATTTTGTAGCTCTCTTTTACCCAATAATAATTATTTTGATCTTAAATTTTTTAGCTTCTTAAAATTTAGTAACAATCTGAATTTTTAATGCTTTGATATTAAATTAAGGACCAATTTAACAGTTTTAATTTTCTTGAGATTTTCTTACTTACATCTCAAAATAAAGACTCATTCATTACCCTAAATACGTCAAATCAATGTGACTTATGCTTCACGATATAAAATCATGTGATCTGTTCTCGTTTACATACCTCATTAGTCACTGGCATTAGCCTAATGCCTTACCTACTTATCTTTAACTAGCTTA
>JAJOOO010023790.1:0-42651 GCA_029582685.1 Solanum piurae | reverse complement strand
CTAAACAAATTTCCGGTAACTTCCGAAGCACATTTTTAAGAACTTTTTGGGTCATTTCAAATATAATCATTTCATTAAGTTCTCGACTCCAAACTCACATATGAGGCTCTAGTTTCACTCTATCATTTTCCGAGTCGTTACAGTTTACCTCCAATTGTAAACTCAAAAACCCAATTTTAGCTAGGGTTGTGATTGCATTGTGTGTAGGTCCTGGGTGTGATTCCAATCTAGTGGATAGCACCCAATTATGATTGAATTAGATTTTTTTAGTGATATTATGATGATTTCATGTGATTTCTATGGTGAACCCTAACCTAAGTTGATGAATATGATATTTGTGGGTTGATGCCATTAGAGGCATAGTTGAAGGTTCTTGAGTGATCTTCTTGAATCAACGTTTTGAGTAGTAATTGATCAAGATTAGGAATACCTAGAAATGAATTAAAATAGACTCTATACTACATGATTGATCTTGACTTGTAAAGATGATATTGAACTTTTAAGGCAATTTCTGACTAAGATCACCTAGTATCAAAGAATGTGATTGAATGTCTTGTAATCTCGGTTCATAGTATGCTTTCATGATATAGAGTCATTGAGAATGAGGAGTCATAGTGATGAATGATGATCATTAGGGCTTAACCAATAAGCTAATATGATTAACTTTAGATCCTAAGGCTTTGAGAATAAAACCTACATATGAAACCAAGGTTAATGAATAGAATTGTGTGGAGAGACCTTTACCTACCTAGATCACCTTATGAATCATAGATGGTAGGAAGTGATAGAATCACATAGGTCATAATGATATCCTTGTCTAATGAAGAATTCTAGACATGATGCTAAGTATGAATATGAACTTAACATGAAAGACTTCTCACATAGTAATGGTTCTATGGTTGAACAACTTCTCCTAACTAATGAACCTAAGGCTAGAGAGCCTTTATACCTAGGTCATGGATGGTGATAGTGTCTCACACATGGTCTAAAAGAGGTATTAGCATGGGTTGGTGGTCTAGAATACCTTTCCATTAACTTGAGTCCAAGTAGAGACTTAATGATTATCTTATGGGATTTATGCCTAGCATCGAGAGGATATTGAAATGAGATGGAGGTTCCCACCTAGTTGAGTTTGGGATTTCATGGAGGTTCACACCTAGCAAAGTTTGGGATTCCCACATGGGATCTCTCACCTAGAAGAGTATTGGCTTCGCCAAATGTGTCTCATGAGATGGAAGCCTCGCCTAGTGGATTTTGTGTTTCTAGTAGAAATATCTGTATCCCTTAACTACAAGCCTCGTAGGAAGTTAGCTAGTGGATCCGAGTAAGCTAACAAACCGGTCTTACCTTGGCAAGTGAACCAACCTTTGATGGTATGGGTAACACCATAAGGGATCATGTGATAACTCATATGTTCTCATGTCGATTAAGGCTATATCCCAATTAAACAAGATTGGTAATGAACTAAGATTGTGCTAAATGTAGCATCTCCTAGAGTTCAAACCACATGGTCTAATATTATGCATAATGTAGCATCTCCTAGAGTCCAATGCAAATAATGGTCTAAGATTATGCTTGAAGGAGAATCTCCTAGAGATCCAAATAAATTAACTAAGAGTATGCTTTAAGTAGTATCTACTAGAGTTCAAACATGATGAACTAAGATGTACCTAGTGTAGTATATCCTAGGGTTCAACCTTTATGGTCTAAGATTGTGCTTGAAGAAGCATCTCCTAGATACCAAACGTAATGAACTAAGATTAGGCTTTAAGTAGCATTTCCTAGGGTTCAAGCTTAATGAACTAAGATGTACTTAATGTAGTATATCCTAGGGTTCTAAGAAGTGAGGGACTAAGATAAGTTAGTAAAGGACCTCATATTGTTCAAATCATAAATGGACTTAGATATGCTTGAGTAAGGACTCATAGAGTACATAATGATAAATGAACCTAGACATGCTAAAAGGAGTATCTCATAGGGTCCAACTTTATAATGAACTTAGTTTATGCTTTAAGTAGCATCTCCTAGAGTTCAAACATGATGAACTAAGATGTACCTAGTATAGTATCTATTAGGGTTCAAAACAAAAAGAAACTAAGATAGACTTAGTAAAGTGTCTCCTAGAGTTCCAATGCTTTAAAAAGAGGGCTAGTCTCTAAGTTAAGGAACATGAGTATGATGACCTAAAGAAGTACTTAGTATGAGTACTAGTATGGGATACTAACCATGCCTTGCACAAGTATGACTAAAGGTTACCTTATGAGTGTTGTCTTACATGAGTGATGCGTGATGGATTGTTGCTATAGATGCCTTCCAAGATGGGATTGACTAGAAGTGATAAGTCCTTTGTCTACATGAGGTAAGACAATAGTGATACCAAAGGAGGCTGGATATGACTAGGATGACTTCAAGGTAATGCTTAGTGTGAAGGGTAGTATGGGATGCCTTTTATGCATTGCACAAGTGTGCCTTGAGGTTTCTTAGGAGTATGGTACCCTTATGGTAGAAAGGTTTAAGACTTAACTATGCCTATAGACCATGATTAGGATGGACGAAAAGGGATACTTGGCTTGGGTGGTATTATGGGATGCTATTCCTGCTTTGCACATGTATAGTTTTGGAGGTTACTTGAGAATGGTTCTATTATGGTATCAATGACCAAGAGTCAATTGTGCTTATATTATTATGACTTATCTCCTATGCTCATTAACTATGTCTTATGTTTATGTTGTGCTTATATTGGAGATTTTGCTAAGACTAGACGATTGTGTTATTATCTCTTATGCTTATGGCTTATGTTGACTAACCATTTTGAGGTGCTCTTATGATGTTGTGCTAGCTTCCATACTTGGTACATTTTGTACTAACGCATATTGCCTCCATTCTAATCAAATGTAGGGTTGAGGAGATTGAGTTGCTTTTGGAGGCTAGGTTTCTAAGGTGCAAGAAGAGTTGAAGATTTTGGTGAATCCTTATAGCTTTGAGGACAAAACCCACCTTACCTTTATGTATTTTATTTTCATGTTGAAACTATTGTATGGGCTGTGTCCCAAGAGTTTATTCTAAAAAGTTGTATTAGATGATTTGAGACAAAGTCCAGAAAGTTTAGAAAGTCTTCCGTTTGCTTTTATGAGAAATGACTTCGTTTGTAAAAGTTTTAATTTTTCCCGTATTTTCTATTATCTTATGTTAAGGATGTCCTAAGGTCTTCTATGCGACCCCTTCGGGGTCAAGTACGCCATGTTACGTCTAGGGGGTACCCCTGGGTCGTGACAGGCTTCTTCTAAAATTTTCTCTCTCAAGTCATCAAAACCCAGAACACATAACAGACCTTGGTACCTAAGCACCCCATTTCCCCCTGGGAGAAAGCCTCAATAGATTTCTTGAGTACCGACTCTTTCAACTAAACTAATATAGGATCAAGGCTTTGCTTTGCCTTCACATCCATCACAAAGGATGATTCAGACCCATTATGAACCATGACACTACCCTTGATAGAATCCACTAGTTGAACACCTAGTCGAGCCAACCTATGAACCTCACGAACCAACTCTTTATTTTCATCATCTACATGAGCCACACTACCCATGGACAATCTACTAAGTGCATCCGCTACCCCATTTGCTTTGCCGGGGTGATAAATGACACTCATATAATAATCCTTTAATAACTCTAACCACCTTCGTTGTCAAAGATTCAAGTCCTTTTGAATAAACACATATTGAAGACTCTTGTTATAAGTGAATACATCCACATGGACCCATACAAGTAGTACCTCCATATTTTCAATGCAAATACAACTGCCTCTAATTCAAGATCATGGGTAGGATAGTTCTTCTCATGGACTTTTAGTTGTCATGAAGCATAGGATAACTTTATAATTTTGCTTAAACATACATCCCAACCCAATTCTAGAGGCATCACAATACCCCACAAAACCATTTGTACCCTCCGTTAAGGTCAACACCGGGAAGTAAGTAAGTCTATCTTTCAATTCTTTGAAGCTTTTCTCACAAGGCTCCGACCACTCAAATCTAGCCTTCTTTTGAGTCAAAGCCGTCAATGGAGAAGAGATGGAGGAAAACCCCTCAACAAACCTCCTGTAGTAACCGACAAAATTGAAAACGCTTATAATGTCGGAAGGAGTTACAGGTCTAGGCCAACTGTTGACTGTATCTGTCTTCTTAGGATCTACCTCAAAACCCTTGCTTGATACAATATGACCAAGGAAAGCTATAGACATTAACCAAAATTCATACTTTCTAAACTTTGCGAAAAGTTGTTGGTCGTTAAGAACTTGCAACACAACTCTCAAATGGTCAATATTTTCATTCTAACTCCTTGAATAGATAAAAATATCATCGATAAACACAATCACATACATGTCTAGGTATTGCCTAAATACTCTATTCATCAAATCCATAAATGTCGTCGGGGCATTAGTCAACCCAAATGACATAACCACAAATTCATAGCAACCATACTGGGTCCTAAAGGCTGTCTTGGGAATATCAACCCCTCTCACCCTCAATTGGTGATAACCCGAACGAAGATCAATCTTAGAGAAATAGCTAGCCCCTTGAAATTGGTCAAACAAATCATCAATTCTCAGAAGGGGATTTTTATTCTTGATGGTCACTTTATTCAATTGATGATAATCGATGCACATTCTAAGAGACGCATCCTTCTTTCTAACAAACAATACCGAAGAACCCCATGGAGAGATACTCGATCAGATAAAACTCTTATCTAGAAAATCCTATAATTTCTCTTTCAACTCTTTCAACTCGATCAGATCCATTCTATTAGGAGGAATGGAGACAGGTTGTGTATTCGGTAAAAAATCAATACCAAAATCTATTTCCCGCTCGGAAGGAATACAGGGTAAATCATCGGGTAAAACTTCTGGAAACTCATTAACTACCGAAACCAACTCTAGAGAAGGGGTTTTGAATCCAACATCCCTCACCCTAACAAGATGGTAAATACACCCTTTGGAGATCATCTTACTAGCTTTAACACAACAAACAAATTACCCTCTAGTTATAGAATATCCCCCTTCCATTCTATGATACACTCATTTCGAAATTGGAATTTAACAACCGAGTCCTACAATCGATAGAGGAATAACATGCATGCAACCAATCCATACAAAAAATCACATCAAAGTCTAACATAACTCCACCAAAGTAACTCTATGGAACAAATTCTATAAATTTTCTTAGCCACTATCGAGTCACCAACCAGGGTAGAGACCGTAAAAGGTTCTACTAACACTTCGAGGAGTATTTCATACTTCATGGCCACAAAAGGTGTCACAAAGGACAAAGTAGCACCGGGGTCTAACAAGGCATTTACATCAATATAAAAAACTTTAACGTACCGGTCACAACATCCGAGGAGCTCTCTTGGTCACCTCAGGATTGAAGAGCATATAAGTAGTTTTTCTTTTGAGCATTGGAGTTTGAAATGCTTTGAGGAGCTTGTTTGCCTTCTCTCTCCTTGGCCATGAGCATCGGGCAATCTCTCATCTTATGGCTACTCTTTCCACAACCATAGCAACCGTCCAAGCTATCTAGGCACTTGCCATTATGTTTTCATTCACATCTTGCACAATTAGGCCTAGCCACATAAGATCCACCACTATTATCTACTTGATGTTTAGGGTTAGCCACCCTATCCTTCTTGACCCTTGGGGGAGCAATAGAGGAGCCTTGGTTGGAGAACCTTTTTCGACCTTGTCCCATGGACTTTGCATTAGCGAAGTTCCCATCACCGGTCTTAGCTTTTTTTGCCTCCATATTCTTTTTCTTGAGTTTATCTTCCTTTATTTGTTGGGAATACACCATAAGACGTGAGATATCCATATCATGATGGAGCATTACCGAATGACATTATTTTACTACCAAGATGGACACACCCGTCAAAAACCTACTGATCTCATCCTTTGAGTCTGCCACCATAGTCAGAGAATACTTGGACAATTGAATGAATTCTGGGGAATATTCTTTTGCGCCCATACTTCAGTGGTGAAGGTTAATGAATTCCTCCACCTTAGCTTCCCTCAACTCTCGGGGAAAGAATCTATCAACAAATGCCGATTTGAACATTTCCCATTCAACCGAGCCCACTCTTATGGGTCTTCCCCTCTTCCAAAAATCATACTATACTTGAGAAATAACCTTTAGTTGGTAGGCGGCTTACTCCACCTTCTCTTCCGAAGACACTCCCATAATATCAAGAACTTTATAAACTTCATCGATAAACCTTTGGGGATCCTCTTCCATTTTAGAGCCATGAAATTGGGGAGGTTAACTCTACCAAAATCCCTAACCCTTGAAGCAGCCGAATTCACATTAGGATTCACATGAGTCACAACATCTCTATTGGCCTGAGCCGTCATAGCTTGAGGTTGAGTAGTCATCACTTGGGCCAACATTTGTAACACCAACCTAATCTCCACATCCGACATAGTCGACGGATTAATTGGAGCTTGATTAGCTTAAGGAGATTGATTAACTTGAGGATCTTCCTCATTCACATTGTTACCCTCCATTCTTCTTGCGTTAGACCTTCGTGTATTCATATCCTGAAGACACAAGAGATGGATTAGAAGAGTGACCTTATAGAGTTAAGCTCTAAGCAAAAACTTAAGAGTACTGAAACAAGTGACATTTCCTAAACATCTTATAGCCTCTCATTCAAAAGTGTGGCGCGCTTCACAGTCATGAACAAGACTCTACTAGAGGTGGCTTATGAGATATCATCCTAGAATCATTATAAACCTTGTGCTCTGATACCAAGTTTGTCACGACCTAGGGGTATCCCCTAAACATAACAAGGAACATAAAACCCCTAAAGGCTCCATGTATGCCACTTAGCATATCAAAGCATAAGAAATACAAAAATAAGAGTAAAAACGCATTTCAAGTAAAAAAAATCAATAAGGAAAGCGAAAGTCTAGACTTGTCTCAATTAGTCATCTATTACAATAGTCAAATCACATTGGGTCACAGCCCATACAACATAATCCAATATGGAAATACAATAAAAGGAACTACAAAGATAACATACGTCCTCGAATCATGAGGACTCACCAACAAAAAAGGAGAAACGAACAGATCCAAGCTCTAGCCACAATGGGGACCACCTTGAGAATCGGACACTACACTTGAGAAAAATGTAAGAAAGCATGCGTTAGAACAAAAATGCACTAAGTATGATAGCCATGCATAAAATCATGAAAACATGCTAAAAGGGACATTTTAGTTGAATGCATGCAATTTACTAAGTTAAAGCATCATTTTGGAGATAATAGAAAAGCATAAGTCATAAGCATAGTCAACTCATAGATCATCATATCATAAGAGGAACATAACATAAATACCTTCAAAGCATACTTGTGCAATGCTTGAATACGATCCCACAATCCCACCCATACTAAGTAAAGCTTCTTGAGTAACTATAGTCCATAATTCATATTCTTGTTCATACTAGCATAGTGGGATAAGCCTTAACCGACATACACCATGTGAGCTTAATATGGAATCTAGTGTCTACCCCACACCAAAAAGGGGTTGTCCTACTTGCCTAAGGTAGAACCATACTCTTAGCTTGGGTGGATCCACTAGCTAAATGCCTATGAGGGCACATAGTTTATGGGATAAGGGGATTTCTACTAGAAAATTGGGCCTCTACTAACCTGAGGGCTTCCATCCCAAGAGATTGCTCCTTGATACCCGGCTTCTACTATCGTGAGGGCTTCCATCTCATATCACTATCACCTCGGTTCTAAGCATTAATACCCACATAGTTCATATTAAGTCTTCACTTATGTTCATACTCATCGAAGAATGTCTTGACACTTAATCCAACATTTCTCCTACTATAGCTATTAGATTCAATAGGTGAGAATAACCTTAGAATCATCATACTGTGAGAAAACCTTTAACATCATATAATATTCATACATTAGTGTGTACATGAGGATAACCTTCCAACAACACAACAACTAGATCATAATCATATTCACTTTACTCTCAAAGTGTTTTTAAAGCATATACATAAACCTCATAATCATGCATAATTCTCATACTTTACCCTTCAAGGACCATAGATCATATTCAATCAACACATATAGAATTACTACATTAGACATGGATAATAACATGATTCAACTAATTCAATTACTACAAGTACAATCTCATAATACTCTTATTTCTCCAAATCACCCACATCATATGGTCATAAATTGGGAATATGGGGATTTCATGGGTTCTTGGAGGATTTCATCATACAACTATAATAAATCATTAATTCAACCATAATATAAAGTAATTAAATTAATAGTATCATTTTTTAAAGGAATCCATGACTTAAAGTCAAACCCTAGCTTTTGTGGAATTTTTATCTTTGAAATTAGGGTTTTGAAGGAACTCCATGGATGATAGCTATCCATGGATGAATTATTTCCATACCTTAGATATGAATTACAATGAAATTAAGAATAAAACCTTTCTCCTTCAACCCTAGTTTCACCTTCCTTCTTTTTCTTTCTTGGAGTTCTAGAGAAAGAATTTTTTGGAGAAGGTTTGGGTCTTTCTTTTGGGATTTGAAATTATGAGGAAGATGACTTAATTTGGTGACTTAAAAACCTTATATAGTTACTCTAATTTAGTGTAAAACAACATCACTTCATATTAATGAAATCTAGAAAACCCCATAATACCCCTAAGTGTAACTGTCAAATGGCAGTTTCAGGCATCACCCATGACCCCACGACCACGGTCCATGGATGGACCCACGTGGCATGCTGGTGAACTGTGGGTAGATGTTCAGAGAGCCTCTTTATGAGGCCTTGACCCATGACCACTCACCTACGGAGTGTGGGCTGACCCACTGGGCGTGAGTCCCCTTCATGGGTCACTACCAGATAGCCTCCTAAGGTTTTTCCTCAAGGACCCATGGTTAGTCCTTGGGGGTCGTACCTTGACATTCTAAAAGGAAACACTTTAGTTTTAGGTATGGGGAGGTAGGTTTACGACTCTAACCCTCATGTTATGCTCTAGTTTAGCCTACTAGTTTTCGGATTGTTACAATGACCACCACCATACCTCGTGGTTTGGCTCGTTGTTGGCTAGGCAATGGCTAAGCCAAGGCTTCCCAAAACAGCCTCCTCCACACGGGCCACTTCACCGCTCGTGGGAAGGCCCGTGGTGGTGCCTTAGGTTCTTAGGGGCCGAGGAAAGGTGGCCTAGCCACTGGTCCAAGACCACGAGGAGAACCACAGCTTGTGGTGAGGACCACGACTCGTGGTGCCTCTAGTGAAGGTGGATAGTAGGCTGGAAAGTTGAGGTTATTTATGTCATTCCGGTTTTAATTAAAATAAATCCAAGTTTTTCCTAAGCCTAGGACCCGTATATATGTCATTTTAACTCTAAAACTCCCCTATTCAAGTAATATTTTCCAAAACCCAAAGAAATCAGCAAAGTTCTTCCTCTCAAAATATTTCTCTCTCTAGAACCTTGAAGAAGAAGAAGAAGAATGAGATTCAACCTAGAGTTTCAAGCTAAGATTATTATTCCTCCAGTGAAGACTAGAATTTGACTTGAGGTTTCATTGTTTTCGTCCATCGATTCCTTTCTTCCATGGAGTTCTCTCCAAATCTCCAATATCTAAAAGGTAGAAATTCACATTTTTATGGTTTTTTTCAATTACCATGGGTTTCTTTCAAACATGATTTAAATGATTGAATTTTGTTATATTAAGCATGAATTTATTATTTCCGATGGTTTTTATGATATTTCCCCTTGAACCCATGTAATCCTCATATTTCTCAATTGTGATGATATGATGTGGGTCTTTGATGAAAGAGGAATTTTATGAATTTATGAATGAACTGATAGAATTACATGAATTATGATGAAATCCATATCTAATATTTTAATTCTAGATGTGGTGATTGAAAGTAGGCATTGAACCTTAGAAGGGAAAAGTATGAGATTATGTATGTCTTTTTGAAAGTTACGAAAATCCTTTAAGCATACTTTGAGAGTAAAGTATCAATGATTATGATGTTGTTGTGTTGTTGAAAGGACATTCTCATATACACACCTAGCATGAATATGAAAGGTTTTCTCACATAGAAAGGATTCTTGGGTTGAAAGGCTTCCTCACCTAATTGAGTCAAAGATTAAAAGTGATCATGGACGGTGAAAGGTTTTCTCATGCATGGTCTAAGGAACTATCCTAATAAAACTAACTTGAATTGGTAGTCCAAGAGAACCCTTTCATGAGTAATGAAGTTAAGTAAGAAATAACTATTCCGTGGGAATTTATGCTTAGCACTGAGTGGATATTGTATATGAGGTGGAAGCCCTCTTGAATGTAGAGGTTGGGTTTCTAATGTAATCACATGAGATGGAAGCTCTCTTGGATGTAGAGAATGAGTTTCTCGTAGAAATCTTCTTATCCCATAACTATGTGCCCACATAGGTTTATTAGATAGTGGAGAACTTAAGATAGATGTTGATAGCTCTGCCTTAGATAGGTAGAATAGCCATTTTCGGTGTGGGAGACACTAGGGGATCTTATTATAACTCACATGGACTCTTGTCGGTTAAGGCTATTTCCCACAACAAGATTAATAATAAACTAAAGAATGCTTTAAAAGGTATCTCGTAAGTGTTCAAAGATTTAAAGATGATGTCATGACTTATGTTTTCCAAATATCTCTTATATGATTCTTTAGCTTCGTTAAATTGCATGTCATGAAATGAAATGTCCCTTTTAGCATTGCTTTAAATGTTTTTATGCCTGGTTGTCATACTTAGTGCATTTTTGTACTTAACGCATACTCTTGCCTACATTTACCCCAAATGTAGGGTCTGATAGTCAGGGTCGACAGTTTTATGGCTAGAGCTTGGTTTTGATTGTTTCCTGAGCTTGGTGAGTCCTCATGCTTCGAGGATGGAGTTATTATTTTAGTTTCTTTCTTGTATTTCCCTTTTGAACATGATGTCTGGGCTAGGCTCAATTTCATTCAATTGTATTAGATGTCTATGTTGAGAAATGAGTTTAGACTTCCGCCTTTTGTTTTATAAAATACTTTGGACTTGGACTATTGTTTTAACCTTATTGTTCTATTTCTTATGTTATGAGAGCTAAGTGGTTTGTATGGAGTCCTTTGGGGTTCTATACGCCATGTTACATCTAGGGGGTACCCCTAGGTCGTGACAAACTTGGTATCAAAGCACAGGGTTTAGAATGGTCCTAGGATGATGTCTCATAAACACATCTAGTAGAGTCTTGTTCATGAGTGTGAAACACGCCACATTTATGAATGAGAGGCTATAAGATGAGTACGAAACTCCATTTCTTACATTACTCTTAACTCATGCGATAGAGTTTAACTCTATAAGGTCTCTCTCCTAATCCTTATCCTATGTTCATCAGTATATGATGACTAGAAGAGCTTATGCTATAAGGAATCTGAGGGAAAATGAGGAAAAATAAGCTCCTCCTCAAGCTCCTCATGTTCCAGTCGATCCTTTGGCCGAGCAAGTTACAAATGCGGAGTTTAGGGCACCTTTTCATGAATTGACCCAAGCTATGACGACCCTATAAAATAGGGAGGTAGTAGTTCCCGTGAACCCTAATGTAAATTCGGTGGCTTCAAGAGTGAGGGTGTTCATAAGAATGAACCCTCCAGAGTTTCATGGTTCCAAAGATGTGGAAGATCCTCAAGAGTTTATCGATGAGATCAATAAGGTGTTGATGATCCTGGGAGTTACACCATTGGAAAAGGAGGAGTTGGCCTCTTGTCAATTGCAAGGTGTGGCATAAGTGTGGTATAACCAATGGAAAGAAGAGAGGTCGGAACATGTGGGTCCTCTTGATTGGAAAAAGTTCAAGGCCACATTCTTTGATAGATTATTTTCCTTGAGATGAGGGAAGCTAAGGTTCTAGAGTTCATTAAATTTCGACAAGGAAGTTTGAGTGTGAGAGAGTATGCTCTAAAGTTCACTCAATTGTCTAAGTATGCTCCATCAATGGTTGCGGATTCAAGGGCTAAGATGAGTAAGTTTGTATCGGGTGTTTATGAGATGATGGTTAAAGAGTGTCGAACCACAATGCTCATTCATGATATGAACACCTCTCCTCTCATGGTTTATGCACAACAAATTGAGAAAGAGAAACTCAAGGGAAGTTCTAGGGAGGCAAAAGGGGATAAGACCGGTGAAAGTAATTTCTCTAACATAAGGTCCGATGGACAAGGTCATCCGAATTTCCGATGAAGGTTCTCTATTCAAGGTTCCTCCAATGCTCCTCCAAAGTTTAACCAAGATACGATGTTTAACCTAAGCCTCAAGGAGGTAATGGTTGTGGATCTTCGTTGCCCATGTCTAATTGTACTAGGTGTTTCAGGAAACATGATGGTAGGTGTCTAGCTGGCACGAATTTTGTTATGGTTGTGGTTAAAGTGATCACAAAATGAGTAATTACCCAATGCTTACGGCTAAGGGAAGAGAGGGCAAGCAAGCTACTCCTAGTGTTTCAGGTTCCAAGGCTTATAAGCAAAACCGCTTCTATTCTCTTCAAACTAGAGGTGAAAAAGAGAGTTTTCCGGACGTGGTCACCGGTATGTTGGAAGTTTTTGAAATAGATGTATATGCTTTGCTTGATCCCAGTACTTCTTTGTCATTTTTGACGCCATATGTGGCAATGAGATTTGTTGTGCTCCTTGATGTGTTGTTAGAACCTTTTTCTGTCTCTACCCGGTTGGTGATTCTATTGTGGTTAAGAGGGTTTATTGGAAGTGTCCCATCTCCTTATCCCATAGAATTACTCTTGTTGACTTGGTAGAGCTTGATATGTTAGACTTTGATGTTATCTTTGGTAAGGATATACTGCACTCTTGTTATGCTTCTGTTGATTGTAGAACTCGTGTCATCAAATTTAAGTTCCCGAATGAGCCTGTCCTAGAGTGGAAGAGGGGAAATTCTATGCCTAAGGGTCAATTTGTGTTTTATATTAAAGATAGAAAGATGATTGCAAACGGTAGCCTTTAACATCTAGTTAGGGTGAGGGATGTAGATTCTGATACCCATTCTCTTGGGTAAGTCTGCGTTGTAAATGAATTTCTGGAAGTGTTCCCACATGACTTACCCGGTATTCCCCCCGAGCGGGAAATAGACTTCATTATTGACCTTCTCCCAAATAAGTAACCTATTTGTATTCCTCCTTATAGAATAGCCCCGGCTGAGTTAAAGGAATTTATAGAACAGTTGAAGGATTTGTTGGATAAGGGTTTCATCCTCTTGAGTATCTCTCAATGGGGTGCTCCTGTTTTGTTTGATAGAAAGAAATATGGGTCTCTTCGTTTGTGTATCTACTATCGTTAGTTGAATAAGGTGAACATTAAGAATAAGTATCGTCACCAAAGGATAGATAATTTATTTGAAAAACTTCAAGGGGCTAGTTATTTTTCTAAAATTGATCGCAGATTGGGTTATCACTAATTGAGGGTGAAGGATGATTACATTCTGAAGACAACTTTTGAACTCGGTAGGTTCACTATGAGTTTCTAGTCATGTATTTTGGGTTGACTAATGCTCCAGCGGCATTTATGGACTTCATGAATAGAGTGTTTAGATAATATCTTGACATGTTTATAATTGTGTTTATCAATGACATTTTGATATATTCAAGGAGTGAGAATGAGCATGTTGACCATTTGAGAATTGTGTTGCAAGTTCTTAAGATTTAACAACTATTTGCAAAGTTTAGAAAATATGAATTTTGTTTAATGTTTGTAGCTTTCCTTAGTCATATTATTTTGAGTAAGGGTCTTCAGGTATATCCTAACAAGATGGATGCGGTCAAGAGTTGGCCTAGACCTCTAACTCCCTCGGATATTAGAAGTTTCTTGGGGTTGGCCGGTTATTATAGAAGGTTTGTTGAGGGTTTCTCTTCAATTGTCTCTCCTTTGACGGCTTTGACTCAAAAGAAGGTTAAGTTGCTATGGTCTAAAGCGTGTGAGAAGAGTTTTTAAGAGTTGAAAGATAGACAAACTTCCACTCCGGTGTTGACCTTATCGGAAGGAACGGATGGTTTTATTGTTTATTGTGATGCCTCAAGAATTTGGCTAGTGTGTGTGCTAATGAAAATGGCAAAGTTATTGCCTCCGCCTTTGGGCAACTTAAAGTTCATGAGAAGAATTATCTGACTTACGACCTTGAGTTAGTGGCAGTCGTATTTGCCTTAATGATTTGGAGGCACTACTTGTACGGAGATCATGTTGACATGTTTACCGATCACAACAGTTTGCAATATTTATTTAATCAAAAGGATTTAAATCTTCATCAAAGTAGGTGGCTTGAATTATGGAAAGATTATGACATGAGTGTTCTTTATCACCTTTGTAAAGCTAATGTGGTAGCGGATGCTCTTAGTCGGTTATCTATGGGTAGTTTTGCTTATATAGAAGAGGAAAAGAAAAAGTTGATTCGAGATAGTCATAGATTGGCTCAATTAGGTGTTCAACTAGTGGACTCCACCAAAGGTGGTGTTATTGTTCACAATGGTTCCGAATAGTCTTTTTTATGGATGTGAAAGCTAAGCAAGGTCTTGATCAAAATTTGGTAGAATGAAAGAGGCGGTGCTTAAGAAATCCATTGAGGTTTTATCCCAAGGGGAGGAAGGGGTACTTAGATACCAAGGTCATTTGTGTGTCCCGAATGTTGATGACTTGAAGCCCATAGTTCGAGGTATTCTATTCACTCGAGAGCCACAAGATGTATCGTGACTTGCGGGAGGTCTATTTGTGGAATGGGATGAAGAAACATATTGTGGGATTTGTGGCAAAGTCTCCTAATTGTTAAAAAGAGAAAGTTGAGCATCAAAGACCGGAAGGTTTTGAGATGTTTTTAGCATTCCTACTTGGAAGTAGGAAGACTTGAATATGGACTTTATAGTTGGTTTGTCTCGCACCCAGCGACAATACGACTCTATTTGGGTTATAGTAGATCAGATGACGAAATCGGCTCATTTCCTTCCCATCAAGGTGTCATATTCGGCGGAGGACTATGTCAAGATGCACTTTAGAGAAATTGTAAAGTTGCATGGAGTGACTTTGTCCAATATCTTTGATCGTGGTACCCAATTCACTTATCAGTTTTTAAAGTCATTCCAAAAGGGGCTTGGCACTAAGGTTAATCTTAGTACGACTTTTCATCCCCAAACTTATGGGAAATCATAGCTTACTATCCAAATGTTGGAAATCATGTTAAGAGGTTGTGTGATCAATTTTAAGGGTAATTGGGATGACCAGTTGCCATTGATTGAATTCGCTTATAATAATAGTTATCACTCGAGTATCAATATGGCTCCATTAGAGGCTCTTTATGGTAGGAGGTGTAGATCTTCTATAGGTTAGTTAGAGGTGGGTGAAGTTTCTTTGATAGTTCCCAAACTAGTTCATGAAGCTATTGATGAAGTTCTTCTAATTAGAGAAAGGTTGAAAATGGCGCAAAGTCGACAAAAGTCATATGCCGATGTTAGAAGAAGGGATCTTGAGTTTGATGTTTGTGATTGAGTTTACTTGAAAATTTCACATATGGACGGTGCCATGAAGTTCGGTAAGAAAGAGAAGCTTAGTTCCCATTTTGTATTCACATATGAGGTTTTGAGACGTGTTGGTAAGGTTGCCTATGAGTTAGATTTGCCAAATGAGTTGGCATCAGTGCATTCGGTTTTCCTTGTCTCTATTCTTAAGAAGTGTGTTGGAGATCCAACATCCATAGTTTCCCTAGAAAAGTTGGAAGTTGATGAAAGTCTTTCTTATGAGGAAGTTCTAGTTGAGATTTTAAACCGACAAGTTAAGAAGTTGAGAAATAAGGAAGTTGCTTCGGTAAAAGTGTTTTGGAGGAATCATTTAGCTGAGCGTGCTACTTGGGAGGCCGAGGCCGATATGATGTCCCAATATCCTCATCTCTTTCTTTCTACTACTACTCTATCTTGAGGTAATGAGTTCCTCTTGGTATATTCTATGTTTTGGAGTCACGCATATTTTATGTGTTCCATGATTTCCTCAAGTTATGCATTTTCACGAAAGCTTATATTTTGAAAGAAAATGAGTTATGTTATGTATTTTTCTCATGTTGTTGTGCATTGACTATGAGTTCCCTATATGCTTCATGAAATGATTTGTTGAATTTTCTTTAGTTATGCTTTTTGAGAGTAAATTGCTTATTGGCTCCATGAGAATATGTATAGTATTCTATTAAGCTTGGAGAAGGTAGTTTCTCCTAGAACATGAGAAATGTTTAAAAAATTATGAATAATGGGTTGTTAGATGTAGTTCCTACTTCCTTATGATGCATTGAATATTTTTAGTTCTGAGTTGATGTTTCCTCATTTGCTTTGTGCATTGTTATAATGTTGCATGCATGATGGGCTTCCGAGGAAGAATGTTCCCAAGGGGGAGATAATGTAACACCTCGGGAATCTAGTTGGCTAAGTTAGGGCTAAGTGTGAGGGTTAGAGCCAAAGAAGAGGGCAAGAGCCAAAGAAGAGGACTAGGGTAGTCCACTCTTCCATGGACACTGCCTCACCTTCCACGACCACCACCACGGCTCGTGGTGAGGACCAGGGCTCGTACTGTGGCTTATTGTGGGCTAGGCATTGGCTAAGCCAAGGCTTCCAAAAAGATCCTCCCTCACACGGATCCCTTCACGGCTCGTGGTGAAGACCACGTCTTGTGTGAAGGCCTATGGTGGTGCCATTGTTTTAAGGGGCCAAGGAAAGGTCGCTTAGCTAATGGTCCAAGACCACAAGGAGGACTACGGCTCGTGGTGCCTCTCGTGAAGGTGGACAGTAGGTTGTCAGGTTAAGGTTAATTCTGTCATTCCGGTTTTAATTAAAATAAAGCCAAGTTGATTTGACAAAGCCTAGAACCTCTATATGAGTCATTTTAACCGTAAAACTCCCCTATTCAAGTCATATTTTCAAAACCCAAATAAATCCCCAAAGCTCTTCATCTCAAGAATAAGAAGATGGAGATTAAACCTAGGGTTTCAAGCTAAGATTCCAATCCTCCATTGAAGACTAGCATTTGGACTTGAGGTATGGTAGTTTTCATCCATGGATTCCTTTCATCTGTGGAGTTCTCTCAAAATCAGAAGTTTTAAAAAGGTAGAAATTCCCAATTGTTAGGGTTTTTTTCAATTACTATGGGTTCCTTTCAAACATGATTTAAATTATTAAATTGAGTTATATTAAGCATGAATTTATAATTTCCTATGGTTTTTATGATGTTTTCCCATGAACCCATGTAATCCCCATATTTCTCAATTGTGATGATATGATGTGGGTCATTGATGACGGAAGAGGAATTTTATGAATTTATGCATGAAGTGATATAATCACATGAATAATGATGAAATTCATATCTAATGTTTGAATTCAAGATGTGGTGATTGAAAGTAGTATTTGAACCTTGGAAGGGCAAAGTATGAGCTTATTCATGTCGTTATGAACTCTCAGGAAATTCTTTAAGGAAGCTTTGAAAGTAAAGTATCAATGACTATGATGATGTTGTTGTGTTGTTGAAAGGACATTCTCATATACACATTTGTGCATGAATGTGAAAGGTTTTCTCACATAGAAAGAATTATTAGGTTGAAAGGTTTTCTCACCTAATTGAGTCAAAGATTAAAAGTGATCATGGATGGTGAAAAGTTTTCTCACGCATGGTCGAAGGAGCTATCCTAATGAAACTAACATGAATCGCTAGGCCAAGGCCACCCTTTCATGAGTAATGAAGTTAAGTAAGATGATGAGTCCACAATTTAGACTCATTTACTGATATATTTTAATAGAATTAGTATCCTCAAATGTATATTGTGTCTCAATAACTGATGGAAACCCTTAAGTTTCAGGTATTTGGATTGAGAGACAAAGCTTGGACACTATCAAGCAAAAAGGAACAAAGTGGCTTAAAGAACGGAGAAAAAACTTCCTGAGGATTGCCTAAACTATTAGGCGAATCATCGAAAGGTCCTAAATCCCGCCGAAAGCTCCAGTGTGCTGAGCCCCGAAGGAGAAGGTCAAGTCTGCGATGAAAATAAGCTATCAGCATGTCACCGAGAAGTTTTGTGAAGCAGCACTCTATCGCCCAATGTCTCAAAATGTGAGAATGCTGAAGCCAAAAGCAGAAAGGCGATGAACCAGACCAAAGGACGGATCACCGAGTGTGTCGGCGATCCCGACTAACTGCGCCAAATGGTCCTTCGCAGCACAAATTTTGGAACACTATAAATACTTGTTTAAATTGTTAGATTAGATATCATACTTAAGAGAGATTTTATTTGGGGAGAATATTTTCAGTTTTAGTTCTTAGAGTTTTTGGAGACATTGTGCTTGAACTTGAAGATTTGAAGATTTTAAATTACAACAAATTGGAAGTGGGTCTCGAAGAATCTTCATCCTTGACGTGTTTAAATACTTTATTCATCATACCCACTTGATGAAAACACTTGTTGGTATCGATTTCTATCTCTTTGTCATGTCTAGCTAAAACCCCAATTCTTGGGGTGTGATTTTGTGAATATGGGTGAAATTTAGTGTTGGGTGTTCCTTACTGTTGGTATATTCGATGTTTAAATGTGATTTAATTTAGTAGTTGTGTTTGAACTTAATGAGATTGTAGTTGCTAATACGATTTCATCTTAGTGTTTTTGGCTTGCTCGAGAGAGAGGTTTTAAAACTATGAATACTAAATTCATAGCCGGTAGTTAGTGGGTCATCGTGGGTTCAGCTCGAGAGAGTGAATCCTAGGCCCTCTCCCACACTTTCAGCTCGAGAGAGTGAATGGGCTAAGGCGGAGGTTGTGCTTAAATGCGTCAACTCGGTGCTCGAGAGAAACCGAGTTGATTCCGGGTAAGTTGCTCGAGAGAGAATTTATCCCACTAAAGTCTAGCCTAGTTACAAAATATTCAGCGATGTACTATCAATAGCATCTACCCGATAGTGTCTTTTATCCCATATTCCTATCACATTCCAAGAATCCCATCTCCCTATCTCATTTCCTTATATTTTTGTCGCTTTTGTTGATTAGCTAATACAAACCCCCATTGATAATTGACGCTTGCGTCACCTCTTAGATTTAGTATGTTTGAATTTGATAATGTTTATAGCTATGACTGATTAGAACTAAATTTTACTTTTCTATTAATTCTCAAAACCACTCCCTGTGGGAATGATCACAACCCTTGGTTGGGTTATATCACTACACCCGATCGTTGGCACTTGAACCGAAGTAGTGTCCTGATACGTGAAGTCAAAATGGCGCCGTTGTTGGGGAGTGCTGTTAGTTGAGAATTTTTAGTTTAGTAAATTTTTTGTTCTTCTTAGTTGTAGTTTTACGTACTTAATTTGCAATTTTGTTTTGATTGTTTGTGTTGAAAGAAGGAAGCATGAGTGTCAATGGCAGCAACGGCAGCCAGGTGGGCCACCAAGATGACATCAGAAATCTCATCGATGTCCAAGAGTGTAACATTAATGACCCCCATCTCATGGGTGGTATTGGAGCCATATGTTTACCTCCAGCTGACAGAAATGCAGTATTCCACAAAACGAGCACTATGTTGCAACTCTTGCAACTAAAGGGACTTTTTCAGTGGATTGGCTCATGAGGACCCTCACGAGCATCATCGAAACTTCATGGATGTGTGCGGCCCATTCTCTTTCATAAACATCTCTCAGGATTCAGTCCATTTAAGGTTATTCCTTTTCTCGTTGATGGGAGAGGCGTGTAAGTGGTTGGCTGAGTTGCCACGCGAATCCATCACTTGTTGGGAGGAATTGGTAAACGCATTTCAAGTGTGATTTTTCCCTCCTTCGAAGATGATGATTTTTCGGGACAACATTCAAAGTTTTAAACGTCTAGAGGGTGAGCCAATCCATGAGACTTGGCTGCCATTCAAAAAGTTGGTGCTCCAATGCCCAACTCATGGTCTGCCCGACTCATGGTCTGACCAACTTTCACCTGGAGGATTGATGCAGTAACCGCATGTAATAGCCGCCCAACTTTTAGATGGTCTGACGACAATAAATAGAGTGTGGTACACTCTTGAACACCAGGTCTCCCCTCTCAAATTCAAGCCATCTAAGGAGCAAATGGATAAAGATCATGAAGGAGATTGGCGAACAAAATGGTCCAGTCGGCGCACCGCTGAAGAGGTCGGCGACCCCAACTCAGACCGCCGTTGGACTAAAGACAACTTTGAGAGTGAGTTTGTAAAACTCAGTGGGCCCAAGAAATTATTGGCAAGTCACCGACAAGGTCGGCGATTCTAATATTTACCGCCGTTTGAACTCTCAAATTGATTGGGGGTTCTATAAAACTCGGCGAGGTAAGTGATGGCTCGGAGTGATGCCGAATGGTTTAGTGGTCATGACTAATGTCGTTGAGTGGGCAAGAACTGGATGGTTTTTGAAGTCAAATGTTTAAGTTCTCAAACTCTTTCACTTTTATGCATTTTCATTCTCCCAACCGCACACCTGCACTTTAATCCCTATTTTTTTATTTTCTAGGTGTTTTAGTGTCGATTTGTGCTCGGAACTTGGATTACATTGCTGCCTAGCGATTTAATCCCAATTTATTCAATATCAAAGGTTGGTTTCCAAACCTTGAGCTATTTTTTATCGATTTCTTACTCAAATGCAATGATATTATCATGTTGAATTGTGTTGGGTTTCTCTGCTAAGAATTAAGTTATTTGAATGCCTGATTTAATTTGATAATCTTGCCCATAGTGTTCTAACTGTTGAATTCCCAGAGTTGTATGCCTTAAACTGGATTAAAATTCGATGGGTTGTGTTTGATTGCTATGGGTCCTACATTAATTGAACTAGTGCATGCTTGGATTTTGTTTTTGGGGGTTCCGGGGTTCAATTCTAGAAGTTGGGTTGAAAATAGGCACGGTGAGCCTTTTGGCGAACTGGGTCGAGCTCGCCGAACCACTCGGTGGTTTGCCTACTGTCCCTATCTCACCCTTGATTTCATGCTTTATTTTATGATTGATTCGGTAACCTTCGGTGAGAAGCTTGAGATCGCCAAAAGCACTCGGCCACTCACCGAAAGGTTTTTCTTTCACCCTTTGATTGCACCCCTGAACCTTTATGCACTGGAACTTTCAGCGGGCCTGTCCTTGTTTACCGAAAACTATCGGCGACATGCTGAATGGTACCCCATCGCCTATTGCTGCAGTTTTAGAGCTAATTCTTTCGGCGAGCTCGATTAAGCTCACCCAAAGAAATTTAGTGATTCGCCCTCTAGTTTGGCGAGTCTGTTTGAAATTGTTTTGCTATGCTTTTGTTTAAGTTTTCTAACTTCTCTTCGAGATTTTGCAGACATGACTAAATCAAAAGCTGCTGAAAGAATAACACCAGTCCAAGAGAAGTCCCAAAGGATTACTCTAAAAGAGGACGCAGCTACGCCGAAAGGCAAAGCTACAAAATTACCCACAACCACTGGGAATGGAAAGGGCAGGATGCCCACTTCTGCTAGGAAGAACATTACCCTAGACCCTAATATTCTTTCGTGGGCCCGGGGATTCTGCAGAGCGGTGCATGCCTTTTTGGTTGACTGACACTCAACAGTACTTGGTGAATCTGGCACTAATGTTCCTCCTAAGGTGACCTCGGGCACTGATGCCCAGGTTCAGGGTGAGGCATCGGGCAATGATACCCAGACAGACGGAGTGGCTATGTAGACAAGACACCCTTCTTTACCTCCCTCTTTGTTTTGCTTTACTTCACTGTTGGCTAATTCATATTTGCATTTGAGGAAAAAATAATAATTTTGTGGTGGGGTGAGGCCCACCTTTGTGTGCTGATTATAACTCATCTTTTGTTTAGACATTGGGTTTTTAGCTTAAATTGTGTTAGACACTGCTTTTTGTGGATGTTTGAGCTTGTGGCTCCTTTTGCTTTAAATTGTAAATGATTTTGATTTGATCCTTCCAAAATTTTCGCCCACTCTTGTATATACTTAAATGTGGCTGTTTTTCATCAAATTTGAGTGTCGGTTCTGATCAATATCGATGACTCAAATAGTGCTCATAGTTGAACGAACATGAATGTGCGACTAAAATGAGACTAAATGAAGTTGCATAGACAATATCTGAACTTTTTACATCTCGTTGTGACTAGCCAATTATCAAATCGAGTCTCTTGTGATGATCAGTGCACACTAGCAAAAGTGTGGAGTCTTGTTTGACTTTGGTGTCAATGCCTTCTGTGATGAGCTTAATGTGAACGATGCATGATAACCCCTAGAATTTGCCCCGTTGGTCCAATCGACTAAGTAAGGCTATCTCTTGATATGATCTTAGGCAACTTCGAAGAGTGTGAGCCAATTTGACATATACTTCTTTTGTGGCCTACCTTGTGAGTGTGTGAACCTCTTTTGAACAACCCTTGAGCCTCACCTTTCTTTGGAGGAAACATGATGTAAACATGACCTTTCTTAATCCGCTACCTATAATCCTCTTGAATTGTGGTTGATCAAATAGCCAACTTAGGCCAAAAGCCAAAGTTGGGGGTGTTGTGAAAAGAAAAGGGAAGACAAGAAGTGCAAGAAAAGTCCCCTTTAACCCATGATGTTGATAAAAATGGAACGTCTCCGTAAAAATAAGAGAGAGAAAAGAAAAGAAAAAGAAAAAAGAAAAAGTTGTGAATTAAAGTTATGAGAAATGTACAAAAGAAATGGGTTTCCGAACAATCCATGGACGTGAATAATGGGATGACTTATGAGCACTAAAGAAAATGATGAAAGAAGAGGAAAGGGAGAGTTGAAAGCACCACATTTCATGAGGATGAAATTCACTGAGCCTAAATGACCATACCTTTGCACTCAACCCCATTACAAGCCTTGAAAACATCTTTTTTTAATCTTGAGTGAGCTGAAACAATTGTTGATTGGAAAATACAGCCAAACCTATGGGTGAAAGCATGAATTGTGTTCTTCTTTGTGAGATTGAGCGTCGCATTAGATTCCGGAACTTTAAATGATTAAAGCATTGTGTGTGAATATGGAATCATTCTTTGTGTGAGGTAATTTGAATACCTTTGTTGAGACCGAACCTGCATTTGAAGCAAGTATAGTGAGCTTGAGAATCTTTGATAATGGTGTGTCACAACTTGAGTCTTTGAGTATACAATTGATCCTTGCATGAGTAAGTCGATCCTTGTTGTGTACATTCATGATTGAGTCTTGTGTAGCACTGTTTGAGACATCCTTTTTGAACTGTTGAACTGGAGTTTTACTTGAGGACAAGCAAAAGTTTAAGTTGAGGGTGTTGATGAGTCGACAATTTGGACTCATTTAGGGCTATATTTTAATAAAATTAGTGTCCTCAAATGCATATTTTGTCTCAATAACTGATGTAAACCGTTAGTTTCAGGTATTTGGATTGAGAGACAAAGCTTGGATGCTATCAAACAAAAAGGAACAATGCGGCTAAAAGAACGGAGAAAAGACTTCCTGAGGATTTCCTAAACTATTAGGCGAGTCACCCAAAGGTCCTAAATCCCGTAGAATGTTCTAGTATGCTGAGCCCTGAAAGAAAAGGTCAAGTCTAAGATGAAAAGAAGCAATTGGCGTGTCATCGAGAAGTTCCCCGAAGCAGCACTCTATCGCCCAATACCTCAAAACGCGAGAATGCTTAAGGCAAAAGCAGAAAGGCGATGAACCAGACCAAAGGGCGGATCACCGAGTGTGTCGGCAATCCCAACTAACTAGGCTGAATGGTCCTTCTTAGCACAAATTTTCGAACTCTATAAATACTTGTTTAAATTGTTAGATTAGATATCAGACTTTAGAGAGATTTTATTTGGGGAGAAGTTTTAGTTCTTAGAGTTTTTGGAGACATTGTGCTTGAACTTGAAGATTTTAAATTCCAAGAAATTTGAAGTGGGTTTCGAAGAATCTTCATCTTTGACGTGTTTAAAGACTTTATTTATCGTACCCACTTGTTGGTATCAATTTTTTTCTCTTTTTCGTGTCTAGCAAAATACCCAATTCTTGGGGTGTGATTTTGTGAATATGGGTTAAATTTACTGTTGGGTGTTGCTCATTGGTTGTATATTCGTTGTTTAAATATGATTTCATTTAGTAGTTGTGTTTGAACTTAATGAGATTGTAGTTGCAAATACGATTTCATCTTAGTGATTTTGGCTTGCTCGAGAGAGAGATTTTAAAATTATGAATACTAAATTGATAGCCGATGGTTTTCGGGTCGTCGTGGGTTCAGCTCGAGAGAGTGAACCCTAGGCCCTCTCCCACACTTTCAGCTCGAGAGAGTGAATGAGCTAAGGTGGAAGTTGTGCTTAAATGTGGCAACTCGGTGTTCGAGAGAAATTGAGTTGATTCGGGGTAAGTTGCTCGAGAGAGAATTTACCCCCACTAAAGTCTAGCCTAGGTACAAATATTCAGCGATGTACTATCAATAGCATCTACCCGATAGTGTCTTTTATCTCATATTCCTATCACATCCCAAGAGTCCCGTCTCCCTATCTCATTTCCTTATATTTTTGTCGCTTTTGTTGATTAGCTAATACAAACCCCCATTGTTAATTAATGCCTGCGTTACCTCTTAGATTTAGTATGTTTGTATTCGATAATGTTTATAGCTATGACTGATTAGAACTAAATTTTTACTTTTCTATTAATTCTTGAAACCACTCCCTGTGGGAACGATCCCACCCCTTGGTTGAGTTATATCACTACACGTGATCGTTGGCACTTGAACCGAAGTAGTGTCCTGATACGTGAAGTTATAAGACACGACTATTTCATGGGAATTTATGCTTATCACCGAGTGAATATTGTATATGAGGTGGAAGACCTCCCGTATGTAGAGGTCGAGTTTCCAATGTAATCTCATGAGATGGAAGCTTTTCCGGATGTAGAGGCCGAGTTTCTAGTAGAAATCTCCTTATCCCATAACTATGTGCCCACATAGGTTGATTAGCTAGTGAATCCACTTAAGCTAGATGTTCATAGTTCTACATTAGGCAAGTAGAACATTCATTTTCGATGTGGGAGACATCGGGGGGTCATGCTATATCCCACATGGTCTCTTGTCGGTTAAGGCTATTTCCCATAGCAAGATTAAAAATGAACTAAGGCATGCTTGAAGAAGTATCATGTAAGTGTTCAATGGTTTTAAACATGATGTTATGAGTTATGTTTTCCAATTCTCTCTCATAGGATGAATTAGCTTTGTTAAATTGCATGCCATGAAATGAAATGCTACACGTAGTATTGTTTTAAATGTTTTATGCATGACTATTATACTTAGTGCATTTTTGTACTAACGCATACTCTTGCCTATATTTTCCCCAAATTTAGGGTCCGACAGTCTGGGTGGACAATTTTATGGCAAGAGGTTGGATTTGATTGTTTCCCGAGCTTGGTGAGTCCTCGTGCTTCAAGGACAAAGTTATTATTTTAGTTTCTTTCTTTTATTTCCATCTTAGACATTATGTATGGGATAGGCCTAATTTCATTATATTATATTAGATGGCTATGTTTAGACACTAGTTTAGACTTCCGCTTTTTGTTTTATAAACTGTTTTGGACTTGGACTATTGTTTTACACTTACTGTCTTATGTTATGAGAGTTAAGTGAGTTGTATGTAGTCCTTCGGGGTTCTATACGCCATGTTACATCTTGGGGGTACCCCTGGGTTGTAATAAGTAACAACACATAGCAAGACCTAGTGACGAAAAAAAACTAAATCACCATGGAAGAAGTAATCATATTAGAAGAACTGATGGAACTGGGAAAAATCATATAATATTAAAGGAAAATCTGTAAGATATTACTAGAAATAAAAGAAGAAAAACTCATAAAAGGTTATGTATGATGAAAGTAGTTACTAGGATCAATTTTACATGTATTAGTCTAAACAAAATTACCTCTAATCTTCCATTAAATACTTGGGAAATGAAATCTATAATTTTTTATTCCCAATTCAGAGAATTTTCTTGTTTGTAATTTTTCTGTTTTTGAAGACACAATCTCTATCTCAGCAAACAACAATGTATTTCTGTAACACCCCAAAAAATTCTAAATTCAGAGCTGGACTATTCTTCATGTACTTGTAGGGTCATATGGATGTTTCTTATATTTCCCATATGTGAAAAGGTAAATTCTTTAGCGTGGGAATGATTTTGGATATCACTTAATGCCACTAAAAATTCCTACCACAAAGTTGAGTTTAAAGTTTCCTTACCGATTGAGTTTTGATGTAATATTTTACTTGGAACTACTTTGAACGACCATATCTCTTATAATAGAAAGAGTTACATGGCCCATAACCTATCAAACTAAAAGTATTTTATTCTTCTTTCCAACACCACTAGTTTTGTAAACATACGAAGTTTGAGTAAAAAGTTATGACCATATTAGTAACCTGATACAGTGATGTAACGAATTAGCCAATGGAAAAACATTAAAAAGACATGTTTTTGTCTTTTTACCTCTAAAAAAATTCTGAATGACTTTCTTGACTAACTAAAAACCCAAAAAATCAGATTTTCATCTCTTAATCCCTCATTATCTTCTCTCTCAAACCTTAGGACGAAATGCTCAGGAAAATCAAAGTAGAAGACTTCTTTTGAATGTTCTGTCAATCTTTTTTCAAGATTATTCTTCAAGGTATGTTATTCTCCAAGAACTTCATTATTTTCAACTCAAATTCTTCCATACAATTATGAATCACTAATGAGAATCACAATTCTTGGTCATAGAGATTTCAAGAAAGTAAATCAAGAATCCCAAGAAACATTTTCTTCATTGTTCTCCTTCAAGCTAGGGTTTCAAGGCTTCTAACCAAGTTATTTTTCAAGATTCTTCAAGAATATTGTTCTTCCAAGTATTTAAGGCTATTATAATGTTGGACTAGTTCGTTCTCAGGCCCTACATCTACTTTCAATTCAGTAAAAGAGTAATCTAAAATTTTGTCCCTAGAATTGAGTATTCTTGAGATAAGTTGATTTTATGTTATTGAGTTCCGTATTCTTTTTGAAATTATATTCATAATTATTGAATTCCTATATGTTATGCATTAAGATTCTTGATTTGATTCATTCATGTCTATTTTTTAGCATGAACCCTATGAATTGATTTTTTTAAAATGAGTAGTCTCATTGAGTTAGTCATTCATATCATTAATTCCATATGAAGCATATGAATTGAGTTTTAAATATTGAGATGCTTTTTAAAGCCAACATTGAGTTTTAAACTAAGTTTTTGAGGATGTAAAGATGAGTTTTGAGAAAGAATTTCTAAAATATGATTAGTATGACAATCGATTATGCCATCAATGTTTAAGCATTATGGTATCTAGTTATGCAATCAATATTTATGTAGTGTGACTTCCCGAGTCATCAATGATCATATTACAATATGATTTTGATATATTTTTGACAAATAGTTTTCAAATATGAGTTGAGTAAGAGTACAAGGGAACTAAGTATTCCCAAATGTATAAGTTTTTTTTACATTCATAAAAGAGAAACTTTGATTTCTAAATGAGTTATGAGTTAAAAAGATATATCAAGAGAAGTTACCTCTTTTAAGAGGGTAGTTTGAGCAATTATCTCAAACTAGAGGAAGACTTATGTTTTTGAACATATGAGCATGAGTTATATATCTTATTGGGAGTAGTATTGCCCACCAATATGGGGATGAGTTCAGACAACTTATAAAAAACCTTATAAACCATGTATGCCAACATTGGTAAAGGATTATACTTTTTAAATGATTCCTTATTGCTTTTAAGCATATCTTAGTGGATCCACTTAGTTAAGGTGTTCTATACCCCGATAATGTGTTATAGTTCTGGCAGCATGCGTGAGACGATATATCATCACATAGCTCCTAGTGATGGTTGTTGGTTAGAGAATCTTCCAAATATAGTTAAACGTGTAGTTTTATTATATCATTAATATGTTGAGTTCAGAGATGAGTAGGTATTTTTGTATAGTTTTAATGATTTTACTTCTTTATTTCATTACATCCAGTTGAGTATATATCTATATCTATTGCAGTCCTTTCATTCAATTATTTATTATTCAACTATATTACATACTCGTATATTCAATGTACTGATTTCATTCGACCTGCATCTTTTAATGATGCAGATAAATGTTATTTTAATCCTCAATAAGAGTCCATTGAGATCACTTCATCTACTTGTCAGCTTTTGAGTGAGACCTTCTTTCTTCTGGAGGACCCTAGTTTTGTTAGTTATTAATAATAGTTTTTGAGGAGTCGTGGGTGTTGTCCTGAGACTCATCATCATACCATAGAGGCTTCATAGATAGATAGTTTTGGAGAGTCTTTCAGTTTAAGATGTTTTATTTAAAACCTATATTCATACACAGTATAGTTAGACAGTTTTGAGATTTAAATAAATTGTTGATCTATCCGTTCTTTCAGTTTGATGCTTGAGTTAGTCTTCCACTTGTAGTCAGCAACGGTGAGGGTTCTCTTGGGGACCAGTAATGGTTCTCAAGTGCCGCCACGTCCAGGGTGTAGGCTCAGATCGTGATAAACTAGGTATCAAAGCACAGAGTTCAAGTGTCCTAGGATGTCTATGAAGAATTGTCAATAGGATCTTATCTATGATTGTGAGGGTCCCACTACTATAAATGAGGGACTACATACATTTAAGAAAACTTTCCCTTCTTTTATACCATAAATTGTGCAATAAAGTTGTGTCATTTGACTACCCCTCATACTCAAGATAGTTTAAAAGTAAAGCCAGATCCTTACAAATGAGTTACTCTTAGCAAAAATTTTGAGAAAGTTATGACACTATAGAGGGGCTTGAGAGAAGCCCATGAGTGAGCCCAAGTATTGAAATTCGAAGGAATGCACTCCTATTCATATGAATCGTGCGTTTAAGCTAAAAACGAGATGTACTCCCACACACTCTCTCTAAAACGTGTATCAATTGAGACCCTTAGGAAGTGTGTTTTAGATCTTGGGTAGTTTTTTCACCTAAAGAGATAGTATGAGTTATGATGTTATAAGTTGTTGTAGTAAAAGTTCCCAGAGTTAGAAAAATGCATGTAGAGGTATATTAATCTAAGAAAGGGAGAAAGTGATGAGGTAAATTATCTTGTTGCAATCAGGAATCAAGTAAGTTATTAAGGATTAGTTTTCCTTTATGTTTAGACTAAGGAATAATAATTTTGTATGGAATTCATGAAAGAGGGTAGAGGAATAGTTAGGAGTTAGGATTAGTTAGAGTATACTTTAACTAGAAAGGAGTTTATGATGTTGTGTCATTGTGTTAGTAACGACCAAGTTTAGGTGTTGAATAGAAGAGCAAGAGTATTCATGAGGTGATAGTTCTAAGCTACGCGTATTGATGTTTAATGGAGGGCCCATAATATTCAAAGGGTTGTGGAATTAATTAGGCAATGATGTATAGTTAATGAGTAAATGGTACTTAAGTGGTGAAATTGAATGTGACGATAATTCGTATGTATGTAGATAGAGATATAAATATTGACCACTTGTTATTAGATTTTAGTGGGTGAGTGTATATTAATTTGTTTCTAGTAGTTGTAAGTTAGTGTAGTAAGAAATCAATCATATTGATATCTGGGCTAGTAATAAACATTAGGCTTGATTTGAGATGAGAGTGGTGGTAAAAAAGAATGGAAACATGAGGGTGATGATGTTAGTTCAAGATCTAATCTAGTGGATTTGACATAGAGTAGGTAAGAAATTAAGGTGTTACTATTTACAAGTGTGAGTGGTACAAGTATGGGGTTCTAACTTTGAGATGAGAGAAGTGAAGTGTGGGTAAGTCATTAGATTAACAAGATAATTAAGAGGTGTACCCGAGATCGTATGTAGTTAGACGAGGTTCCAATTAAGTTAATGATTATTTTTCATTGGTGCCTAGATAGTATATTTGAGCTATTAATGTGTAATAGGCTGAGGTAAACATTAATTTTCTTCCCTTAAGAGCTAGATGAAGCAGCCTTATTAGCCATTGAGAAGAGGTTAAGAGAAGCATCGTAGAAAGAGGTCTTTGAAGTAGTCTTAGTACATGCTGATAACGCCCATCTAAACCTCATCCAATACTAGTTGTAGGCGATCGTAAATCAGTGTAAACCCAACACGAGTTGGGGTCGATTCCAGAGGGAGTGTTAATAATTAGAATTAAATTAAGAAGTAAAGCTTATGTTCAAATTGGTTGTAGAAGTAGACATTGTCAAAACCAACAAAAGTAAGTTAATGGTTTGACAATGAATGTTAGATAGGGGGGTAGGGGGTTTAAAAGTTTCTATATCAAATTATAACAACTTCGAAATCTAAGGAGGAAATCAAATAGAGAAAGATTCTTGGGGATGTGATATATTAATTGTCAATTCCACTAGAAGGGTAATTATCAATAATTGAAATCAGTTGAAACTTAGTGGGTAAGCTAGGATATAAATGTAATAGCTTTCTCTTGAGAAACTACTACAAATCAAGCGAGTTCTCTCGAACCTCGACAAGCATAGCACTATAAGCATCCCACAACCAAAAAATATTCACTCTCTCGAGCTAGATAAGTGTGATTGAGTAAAGAGTCACTCTCTCGAGCTGAACCCATAACTACTCAAGCCCTACAAATGCCAATTTATAACCGTAGTTCTACACCTCTTTCTCAAGCAAGCTTAGAACACTATTTTAGAATTAGCACTTCTCACTACAATTAATAGATTGTATCTCAGCTAAAAATCAGACCCACTTCATAACAACAAGAAACATTAATAATTAATAACACCCATTAGCTAATTCAGACAATTAAGTACATAATCACACCCCCAAGAGTGGGGATTTTAGCCACACATTATAAAAGTCAAGAAATCAATAACTATTACATTTTCCACGGCTGGATATCATCTTTCAAGTCTTTCCAATGCTTTGATTTCATAACCCAAATCCCAACTCTACTTTGAAACCCTTCAAAAATCCTTCAAAACTAAGAAATAACAATGTTTTCCTTCAAAGTTGTGAGTTCCACATATAAGAATCCGCAGATCTATTTAAAAAAAATCAATTTATACTCTTTCAAAATTTTCCCTTTGGCGGTATAAGCCGTGCATCGCCAATAGGTATGCAATTCCCCAATTGCCTCAATCCATCGCCTTCTTGTCTTGAGCTTTCATGTAATTTTCATTTTATAACTTTAAGCGGTCCAAGTCAGGATCACCGATGGATTCAGTGATGGACCGGTTGCTCTCTTGGATCACCCTCTCTTTCTTGCAATCTCAGTGATGATCCTGTAATATTCGGAGGGCTAACTTGTCTTCGCTTATCCAATCGGTGTGTCGCCGATAGGAATTGTCCGTCACCTAATTTCTCTCATCCCAAGGGTTGCATGTTGTAACTTTTGGTTGGTGAAGGTGCCACTTGGGAATCACCGAGTGGTATTAGCGATCTTCAATTTTGTCTTCCTTCTTTTTTTTGCGTATTAATGTCCTTTCCTTGATCTTTTGTTTTCCTAGCTACATATCAACATCTAAACATTCAGTTTAGAGCATATGTTAGGCATTTTAGGACAATAAACTATGAAAACCAAGCACTGAATGAGTCAAAATCTCAGACTCATCAACAATCCCAACATAAGCTTTTGCTTGTCGTCAAGTAAAACTCGAGATCAATCAGTTCAACAGAGATGTCTACAAACAGTGCTACTCAACACTCAACATGCATGGACATAAGAAGTTTAAATTGCACATTCAATGTTCAATTGTGCACTTTAAGTTTCAAATTGTGACTAAACATTATCAAATTGAGCCAATTTCACTATGCTCGCTTCAAATGAAAGTTTAAGTTCGATAGTAGCATTTGAATGCCCTCACACGCACAAAAAATGATTCCATACTCACACAAAGCTCATCAACTCTAATAATTCGGAATCAAAAAACAATCCCACTCTCTCAGAAACCAACACAGGCATGATGCTTCCCCATAGGCTTGCCAGTATTTTCCAATCAATAAAATAATAAGCTCATTCAAGATCACAAAGGTCTTTCAAGGCTTGTAACGGGGATAAGGATAATGGTATGATTATTTAGGCTTACTGACTTCTTCCTTCATGAGGCATGGCCTGCATTTCATTCTTTCACCTTCTCTTACAACACTTTTTAAAATTCTCAAAAATCATACCCCATTCTTTTAAGCACTCTTTTGCTCATTTCACACACTTTATTTAAACAATATTTTTCTTTTTCAATCATTTTCAACTTTCTTTCTCCTTCTCTCTTTTTTTTTTTTTTTTTTATATATATGGAGGGGTTCCATCTTCCCCAACAAGATCTTTCAAAGAGGGAATTTTCTCAAACTTTTTGATTTACCTCCTTTTTCACTGCACCCCAAGTTAGGCATTTGGCTTAAAATGGCTATTTATAACAACCAACACCTCATGAAGATTATAGGTGGAAAATAAAATGTGTCACATGTGCTCAAGATTCTTCCAAAGAAAAGGGTGGACTCAAATGGTGCCAAGCTAGGTTCACACTCTCACAAGGTGGTCACAAAGAAGTATAATCACAAAATTGGCTCACCTTCCAGAAATTTTCTAAGATCATCTCTATCACTCACTCACATTATCCAATCGGACCAGCGAGGCCTGTTCTAGGTATAACCAAGCATGCATTACAAATCAGTCTCACTACACATTGCATCCAACACATTTATAAAAACAAGACTTAACCATTTTTGCAAATGTACAATGGTCATCACAAGAGTTTCACTCAACAAATCGCATAGTCACAGTAAAATGCTATGAATTCACATATGAATTATGCAACTCAATTAGCTTCATCAGATTTGCACATACAAATCGTTCACACAAGAGAACTATCCAAGTCATCGGTGTTGATCATACCAGACACTCAAATTTGCAAGTGAACGACTCCTACCCCACCAAATGCACCTAACATTGTTCTTAATGTAAAATTAAATAGTGAAAAGAAAGAAAGAGTACTAAGGAAGGAGAATGGGATTAGAAAAATTCTTCATTAACTGCCCACTCGGCGACGCTTGATTTTGAGTGTAGAACCAATCGACGACTCGCCAATTTGTACCCGGGTCGCCGAAAATTACAGAATGTTGACTTTTTCTGCATGATCAAAGGGCGAGTGAGATCTTGCACACAGAATCACTAAGCAATTTTCTGAGCAGACAGGTTGATCGCCAAAATTTACAAGATGTTGACTCTTGTCTGCAAGGATAAATGGCGAGTGAACTGAGGGTCACCGAACCCAATCGGCGCACTGCCAACCATACTTCCAGCTTCGCTAAATTATCCAAAATGTTGACTTATTTTTCTTGAGCATGATGGCGAGTTTTGTCGGTATCGTTGAACCACTTGGTGAACTACCAGAGTGCTCACAATTTTCACAATCACCAATTTCTGCATATTTAGCACACGTTATTTGAAAACAATTAAAGCTTGGGATGCCTCCTAAGAAGCACCTTATTTAACGTCATGGCACAACATGGAAATGCTTTCAAGCATCTTCAAAATACACCACTTTAATAGCCAAAATCTCATGACATTCGCCGAAATAAAGCTTCAAATGTTGTCCATTCACCTTAAAAGGTGGACCCTGCTCACCTTCAACTTCAATTGCCCCATTGGTGAACACCCGAGTCACTTTAAACGGGCAAGACCACTTCGATTTTAGTTTTCTCGGGAAGACTCTCAGGTGAGAATTGTAGAGTAAAACAAAATAACCCACTCGTAATTCTCGCTAAAGAATTTTAGCGTCATGCCATTTCTTCATTTACTCTTTGTAAAGTGCTGAGCCTTCGTATGCTCTCAACCGAAACTCTTTAACTCATGAAGTTAATCTACTCTTCCCTTTGAAGAACTTTCCTAGTTCAGATTCAAAGACGTTAGCGCCCACAATGCCTTGTGTTCAAGCTCAATCGGCAAGTGACAAGATTTTCCAAATACTAACTGATATGGTGACGTACCAATTTGTGTTTTGAAAGCAGTGTGGTACTCCCAAAGAGCATCTTTTAGCTTCCGAGACCAATCGGTTTGATTTGCATTCACGGTTTTTACCAAGATGCTCTTGATCTCTCGATTTGAAACCTCAACTTGGCCACTTGTTTGTGGATAGTATAGCATTGTCACTTTATGCTTTACTCCATATTTACTCAACGATGATGCAAACTACCAATTACAAAAATGATAACCTTCATCATTTATAATGGCACGTGGTGTGCCGAATCTTGAGAAGATATAGCGGTGTAGGAATTTCACAACACTCTTCCCCTCATTATTGTTTTATTTTTTAAAAAGAGAAACGACGGGTTTAAAAGAGTCGCCACTTAATTTTTAAAGAAAAATTAAGAAAACTGATTTTTTTTTCAAAAGATTAAAAACAGAAAATCTAATGAAAATATTAAAGGGAGTTCGCGTTTCATATTAGCATTTCGGGAAGGATTTTAGAGCACCAGAAATGCCCGCTAACACGCGGTTATTCAATAATTTACTATTTGGCTAAAATATTTCAAAGAAAAGTCATGCTTGATTAAATAGAGAAAATACTATGAGGATAATAATTAAGTAAAACTTTTTGAAGCAATTTAAGTAGAAAAATAAGTATTTATTCAATCTTTAGAAAAACAGAAGTTATTATTTCAAAATGGTTATCTTTTGGGGAATCGATTTAAGAAAAAACCTTAAATTTAAATAAACAAATAATCATGCAAGAGTAATTAAATACCAAAGAAGAGAAGATGTGGGCTCAAGTCCGGTTTCTGTCCGCCCGGGCCGGTAATTGGGCCTAAATTCAACTTTGGGCCCTTGACCATTATGTACCTGTCCTAAAACTAAACATAAAACAATTGACTTTCTCTTTGGGCCTTAGGTCCAATTTTCACCTGTCCTAAACTAACAAAATAATAATCAAAATAAATGGGCCTTTGGCCCAATAATTAAAAATAAGACAATGCTGAATTTTTAGAGCTCCTTTAGCCCATCCTCAATGTAATATACATCGTATATAATTGATGTGTATCGCTGTATCACACTGTATATCAGTGTGTTTTTGGCTCCCGGGATCTATATTTTTAGTTTTCCAGCCTTTTAAATAAGCATCAGGTTCTTTAAATGATGAGGTCAACTCGATGATGGAAGGTTTGTTGGGCTTCCATGGCCCAACTCAATTGCAAAGAGGTAAAGAGTCCATTGAGAACTCATTCAGGATAACATGCACACAAAAAACAATTAAAAAAAATAAAAATACGTAAAAACCAATAAACTGAATCAATATAAGCAGCATGAAATAAATAGCATTAGATTATTCAAATAATAAAAAGAAGTGTTTGTATACTACTGTTGCAAACCGTAAGTCATAAAAATAAAACATGTCACATAGGACTAAATTATAAGGAAGAAAGTCTGAATTTTTATTTTTTTTATTTTTTCTTTCATGAGTGGTGCCACTCACAAAGCAAATTTAATAAGTTAAACAATAATGGAGAAGTAGAACATGCATTATTAAATTAAGGAAATTAATTTAACAAACTAACCATATTGTATTATTATCTAGGAGTATCAAGCACAAAACACGGTCTTAGGCCAAAATGTAATGAAAATTCCTAAATCGTTGAGCTTATTTGAAGATTATACTAGCTATGTGATAAACAAATGGACAAATTTGAAACTGAGCAAATCAAGCATTATTGAGTCAACTACATCGAAACGTCAAGTCATGCTAGCTAAGAAAGACATAATACAACCAATGATCTACTAAAATTAGCAAGAAAATGTAGAACAAATTGCCTTTAACTTAAAATCAACCCATTTAATAAATATGATTTCCTAAGGTTGAAACAACATGTAAGCCTCCTAAAGCATGCTCAACTCAACTTACTGTAACATGTGAAATATACTACAGACATAACACCGATAAGATTCACGAAGAATAGGATTCACACACACACAGACAAATATATATATATATATATATATATATATATAAATACACAGACTTGAGACTAAAACTAGAAACATACATATAAGAAAAAAAACATGAGGAATCCTAATTACTTCCAAAAATGTTCAGGACTTCATTACAACATTATCTAGATAATAGAAGCTAATTGCCAACATTCTTATGATCTAAGAAAAAAACAGTGAGCAACAAGTGACAGCTTAGGACGGATATAAGGCATTTTCTCCTGAAACGGGATGTAAACAGATCTTTGAAAATGCTTTAAAGAACACAAACTCAAGCTTCAGTTTATGTTCAAAAACAACTAAATGTACAACGACACAACTCATTCGGTACCCTTCAGACACATAAGGAAGCATGAGCATTTTTTCGATAAGAATAAAAACATAACAGTATCATAGTGATTAAACAATGAACAAGATTACAAACAGAGAAACGTTTTGAAGATACACCCTAGATCATGTTAGAAACAAAAATCCCACCACAAATCTTGAAGAAAATAAGATGAAGATTAAAGAAAACACTTAGCTTCAAACACCTCATATAAGTATCTCGAGGCCCACACACAAAACAACTCAAGTTTAACATCTAATGAAGACTAAATGAATAAAAGAATTAGGAGTCGTCTACCTTTTGATGAGCAGTGACTGGAACTCGAGATTCTGGGAGCGATTCCACCACACCAGGCTCTGACTAGCTTTAGTGAATCAAAAATGAAAAGAAAGAACTCGAAAAGATACCGAATTACGAATCTTTGTAGTATATTTTAACCTATTTGTATATCTTGTATCTTATGACATTCTCACTCTCGTCCCCTCGCTTTTTCAACTCTATTTTTCCTTTGTTTCTTGCCAATTTTTTTCCACCAACCCTAAACATATACAAAAGAAGGTAGTTATATAGAGGGGATTTTGGTTCGAGAAAAGGGGGGGAAAAGGGAGAATTTGGATGGAATTTTCAAATTTAAAATTCAAAATCCTCTAGGATGAGGTTAAGGAGATGTCATTTGTACAAATCCTCAACGAAACTTTGAGGGGAGCCGTCCGATTTGGTGCAAGGATGAAATCAAAAGGAGATGGAGACATTTGGAAAATTATCAAACGACTCTGTAGGAATGAATAAGGGAGAGAGGGAGAGGAGACGCATTGCGCAATTGAGTTTGGGTTGTCTGGTGCGCGCGATTGGACTGGAATCGCTGGGTTGAACACAATTTTTTGGGTCGCTGCTATACTGAGGAAGACGAAGACGCGTGGTTATTCTGTTTGTACGCGTCGGTGTGTATGTATTGAGGGAATGGGCTGGGTCAGTTGAATTGGAATTAAGATTGGGAAAATAGGTTGCTAGAAATGGTGGGCAAAGATTTTGGTCGAATTGGCTAATAGAAGGTTTTGAAAAGGAAGTCAAGATGTGGTCAATTTTAACTCAAGAAAATAACCACGTGAATTGCAACTATGACCAAATTGAAGCGATAGGTAGAATCTGGCTAAAATTAAAATAAGCCGAATTAATGTAAATTAATTAATGATCTTCTTAATTCTAATGAAATGAAATAATCAACTTAAATACGAACTAATTAACTCAAAAATATAAACTATTGAATAATTAGACTAATTAACCAAATATTCAAATACACAAAATCCTTTTGAGAAACTATTTTCGAATATTCATAAAATGTAATAAATATATACAAAATTATAAATATATATATATATATTATTTTAAAATTTATAAAAATGACAAAATTACTTAAAATGACTTGAAAAATATTTTGAATTTCATAAAGTCAATTATTTCAAATCGCTTGGAATTTAGGAAGCTCGATGTTTAATTTATATTGTGGAGGTCCAAAATTGGGTGTCAACAACTGTCTCTCGTTTGACTTGGATTGTTGAAAGAAATCCGAGGCAAATGAAATTGACAAATCCAATTTTGACCGACCACATCTTTATCTTTCATAAAAGAGATTTTGGTACGGACTTTAGGAATTATGGAAGAACCCCGGTGTCGGGTTTCCTACATATCTCAGACTATATGAGAATTCAGGCCATTTGTAGTTCGATACGCTTGTTTTGACGTACGATTTTGAAAGAATTTCAAAGTTATCTCGTTATTAAATTTTGAAGAGACCGAAATGCTCGAGAACAAGATTTAAGAGCGCATATTGGAATACAACCGAGGTTTTAATATTAATTTCACCTACACATCCCTAACCCTAAGGAATCAGGCTTCTTGTAGTTCACCTCGATCGGTTGAAAAGGAAATCTCTTATGCTAAGATAACCTTCGGTTGAGAAGAGTGACAAAATAAGTCAAGTATGAAAAAAAGGCTTGCAACCTCTTAGCCATGAATGTAGAGCTTTTCTCATCCATAAGTAAGAAATGACACATACATAATTTCCAAAACTCTTGGTGTATTGTCACTCGGATTGGAAAGTTGCCTCAGCGAGAGTGAAAAGTTTTCCAGATGCGAAACAAAAATGGATAAACCTAAAGAAAAACCCACATGCCTTCTAATAGGGGTGTGGTTTGGTTGTGGTGGAAGTCGCTCTTCAGCTCGCGTCCTATGAGTTTGATACTCCTCTTTGGACTATGTCCCAGTTTGGTGCTAAAAAAAAAGTTCCACGTTGTCCTGCATCCTTGTTGATGTCGTCCGGACCTGTGGTTGAGAATCCATCCTCTTGGATGTTCTCGACAAAGACTGAAATAAACTTGTTAGTAGAAACTGTAATTGTAAAAACATGTAGCATCTCTTACGATGCTTTTCAGTTACTCTTGATGTTAAAGATGTCACATAAGTATGTTCAATATATGTCTTCTCACTCAAAGTAAATAATTAGTAGACATAGTGCAAAAATTAAAGAAAGATCATTCATATAACAAGTAAGTATATCTTAACAAATTGTCATAAACATTTTTTTCAACTAGATGAGAAAATAAAGAAGTATTGAGAGTAAAAGATAATGGTTACAACTTTGGAACATAGTATGTCCATTACAACTCATGATTTGCTGAGTATTTTGAGATGTCATTGCTTGTTTTCTGCATGGCAAACTCCATTGATCTCTGCAATGATCTACATGGCTCAATGATTATCTAACTGTAATGAGGTGGATGGATCAATGATATCTGTTTCTCAGCTCGAGCTAAGAAAATGTTCCACGACGTGCTGCATCCTTTTTGATGTCGTCTGCACCTGTGGTTTGATTTGAGAATTCATCCTCTTGGATGCTCTCGACAAAGAATGAAATGAACTTGTTAGCAGAAACTGTAATTTAAATAGAGAAGTGATATGTTTTACCATATTCGACACATGTTCTCAAACCATCCCCCCAACAATCCCCTCCCCCCGCCAAAACTTTTTTTAAAGCTTGTTGTTAACTTCAATTTTTTTACTCGACCCTCACTCCTACCCCGAGCCCCCTACCACCCCCTCCCAAAAAAAATTAAATAATATTAAAAGTTATTTTTAAAAGATATTTCTAATTTCAATTTTTTTATTTTTATTACCCCGCTCCCCACCCGCTACACTCCTATGTTTTCACCCCTACCCTTGACCCTCCCCCGCCAGCTCCCCCCCCCCCCTCCAAAAAAAAATAATTTAAGTTTCTTTTTAAAAATTATTTTCAACTTCAAAAGTTTTTATTTTTTCACCTCAACCCTTCCCCAACAGTTCCCTCCAGCCCCCCCACCCCACTCCAACCCATAAAAAAAATTAAAGTTTGTTTTTAAAAAAAAAAATCAATTTTAAAAATTATTTTCTACTCTTGTAAAAATAAAAGATATTTCTCAAAAACAATTTTCATTAATAAATCAAACGTTGAAAATCTTTTATGGAAAATATTTTCTACTCACCAACCAAAAATGAGAAACGAAAATATTTTCCTTATACCAAACACACCCTAAGTCTTGGCTTAAGTTCATAATCATGGAAGAATGTCTTGACACTCCATACAACATAATTCATAAGATAGCTCATAGATTTAATAGGTGAGAATAACCATTCAACCTTAGAATCATCATGTTTTTGAGGAAATTTTTCACATCATACCACGTTCATACATAAGGGTGTACATGATCAAAATCATTCAACAACCCAATAATTAGATCATAATCATATTCACTTTAATCTCAAAGTATTCTAAGACAGTTCCAGCGGCAATACTGTTTGAGTACTTATAGTGAAGTGGTAGAAGCGGTCATGTCTACTACTTCTCGATTTTGTGGCAATCATCATATACATAAACCTCATAAACATACATAATTCTCATACCTTTCCCTTCAACGACCATGGGTCACATTCAATCACCACATATATAATTACTACATTATACATGGATAATAACATGATTCAATTAATCAATTCACTACATTCACAATTATATAACATTCTACTTTCATCAATAAATACCCACACTTTTATATCCAATTTGGGAAAATAGGGAAATTCATGATTTACATGACGAATATGAGTCACAACGAGAAGGAAACCCCACAAGCCGTCCCATAGGCTGTGGTGTTCACCATGGGCCGTGAAGTGACCAGTGAAGCGGAGCCTTCCTTGGGGCTATTTTGTGGGCTCGCTGCCTAATCCATCATGGGTGGCACCACGGGTCGTGGTGGCCATCATGGGTCGTGAAGACCCTCTCTGTCATGGTGGCCAATGGCAAGGCACATTTTGGACAGCCTTGGCCCCCTTGCCATGGCCCTCACCCAATTCCCTTGGCCCCTGCCCTTTACTCTTGACGTTAACCTCTCGTTTAGCTCTACTTTAACCTACTAGTTTCTGAAGTGTTACAATTTCTCCCCCTTGGGAATATTCTTCCTCGAATGTTGATCTAGACACCTTATGGAAGTAAAGACTCAAGACTAGCAGCTCATCATGCATGAAACATCAAAATAATGCACAACTTAAAGGAAGAAACATCAACTCCATCTCAAAACATAATCAATGCAATACAAGGAAGTAGGAACTACATCTAATAACCCATTATGCATGAAACTCAACATTTCTCATATGCATGGGAGGAACTACCTTCTCCAACTAAAATCATGCTCAACACAACATAATGAAGCCAATATGCCATTACTCAAAGAAGCATACTAAAGCATGTTTATCAATTCATTTCATGAAGTCAAATAGGCAACTAATACTAAATGCACAACCACATGAGGATCATGAATCAGGAAAACTCATATTTTTCTAACTAAACATGAATTTCATCAAAAACATGCATAACATAAGGAAACCATGCAAAACACATAATTCACATATGACTTCCAAAACAAGGAAATTCTAGAGGAACTACTTACCTCAAGCTTGTATTGGAGTAGAAGGAAAGAGATAAGGGTATCGGGACTTCATATTGGTCTCGGCCTCCCAAGTAGCGCCCTAAACTAAATAATTTCTCCATAAAACCTTAACGGAAGCTATTTCCTTGTTTCTCATTCTCTTGACTTGCCGGTCAAGGATTTCTACCAGAACCTCTTCATGTGAAAGACTTTCGTCAACTCCCAACCCTTCTAGGGGAATAATAGACACCAAATCTCCAATACACTTTTTAAGCATAGAAAAATAAAACACCGGATCAATCGGGGCCAACTCATAGGACACTTTCCCAATATGCTTCAAAATTTGATATGGGCCTATATACCAGGGACTAAGTTTCCCTTTCATGCCAAACCACATCAAACCTTTCATGGGTGAGATTTTCAAATATACGCAATCAGTAAATTCAAATTGTAGGTCCCTTCTTCTCACATCGGCATAAGAATTTTTCCGACTTTGGGCCGTTCTAAACCTCTCTCTAATGAGGCAAACTTTCTCAATAGCTTCATAAACCGATTCAGGACCAGTAAGAGAAATATTACCTACCTCAAACCAACTAACCGGGGACCTATATCTCCTACCCTACAAGGCTTGAAAAGGAGACATACCGATACTTGAGTGTTAACTATTATTGTAGGCAAACTCTATTAATGGCAAGTGATCATCCCAACTACCTTTGAAATATATAACGCATGCCCTCAGCATATCCTCTAATGTTTGAATGGTGTGTTCCGCTTGACCATCCGTTTGAGGGTAAAAATTCATGCTAAGCTTAACCTTGGTACCAAGCCCTTTTAGACTGACTTTAAATATTGAGAAGTAAATTGAGTACCCCGATCCAAAATAATGGATAAAGGAACCCCATGTAACTTCACTATCTGTCTTATATACAATTTAGCATAGTCTTCCGCCGAATAAGAAGCTTTGACGGGAATAAAGTGGGTTAATTTTGTCGTTCTACAATAATGACCCAAATAGAATCATTTTGCTTTCGAGTGCGAGGCAAACCCACAATAAAGTCCATATTCACATCTTCCCACTTCCAAGTAGGAATAGAAATATTTTGTGGCAATAGTCCCGACCTTTGGTTCTCAACCTTAACTTGTTGACAATTAGGACATTTGGCTACGAATCTGTCACGACCCAAGCCTAGGGCCTAGACGTGACCGGCGAATGGGGAACCCGAAGGAACCTCAAACAAGCCTCATAGCGTATCATTACACATCCTTGGTCGCGGAAGCAAATAAAATGACCATAAGCGATAAGCA
>JAJOOO010023776.1:0-14618 GCA_029582685.1 Solanum piurae | reverse complement strand
GTGTAGTCGTTAGTATTTTGATGTAATGTTAGCAATCTGCACTTCTGCAGGTTACAACTGATGTAATGTCATCGTGTTTTGCTTGTTGAAAGTTGTTAGCAATCTTGTTGATCTCTTGATTGTAATGAAAAAGTTGTTAGCGATCTTGTTAATGTTAGCAATCTGCATTTTTACCATTTACAAAATCTGCATTTTTACCATTTAGCAATCTGCATTTTTACAGCAATCTGCATTTTTACAGTAATCTGCAAATTTTTACAGCAATATGCAAATTTTTACTGCAATCTGCAAATTTTTACAGCATCTAAATTATGGATTGCTTTTCAATTTTACACAAATGCAGGTTAACAGTATAATATGCTCTCAGCCATTTCATCGTCTGTACAACTTAGTAGACAGCCAAAATTAAAGAAACACTCCCAACACTAGAAATTATCAACTCACTCTAGTTCAAAAGAATTATCACTGGGGATTCACAACTCACAAGATCTGTTAAGCCTACCATCAAGACATCTTCCCATATAAAGCAACATACATAATGCAACTGGAAAACAAAAAACTACTACATAGATAAGTAGTAATGGCATTGTCATATATTTTGAACCCACAAAAACTTGCAGACACTTGTTCAAGACGGAGTAACATCAAAAAAGTCAAAAAAATAAGTTTCATCATGCCATTACATAACACTGGAAAACAAAAAACAACTTCATAATGCAACTACTTCTTTCCACCCCTCTTTGCCTTCAATTTGCCAATTCTTTTCTCCTTTTCAACTGTCAACTGATCTGAAGTCGTAGCTTCTTTTCCTTTCTTTGCCTTCAATTTGCCAATGTTTGTCTCCTTTTCAACTGTCAACTGATTTGAAGTCATAGCTTCTTTTCCTTTCCATGCCAATTTTCTTAGTGAGTATGGCAGATTAGTTGGGGGGAAATGTTTAGGTTTTTGTTTAAAGAAATGGGTAATGGGTGTTTTATTTGGATGGGTCGGGTGGATCCGGATGGATAGACTGGTTTGGGTCAAATAAATTAGGCTTTAATTAATTAAATTTCCAACCAATTACAATATGCCACGTAATAAATGAAATAATTAAATATATTTACTAAGTAGTCTGTTAGTCAAAAGGGCAAAATAGGTCCCTAAAGGTTAACCCCAAGGGTATTTTGAGGTCAAAAGGTAAACGAGGGGTATTTTTGTACCAATTCTGATACTATAAGGGTATTTTAAACCCTTCTCCGTATATAATATCAGCCATAAAAACCTTGACACCAAGTTCATCTGAAAGTTCCCGAGCTTCCCGTGTCACTTTAACATCAAAGGCACTTAAAGCAACATCTTCTAATGCCTCATCAGTTTCCCAACCACCCTGTAATTTCATCACAAAACAAAAAATGTCAAATCCCAGAATGATTAAGAATAGTATACAAACTCCAAATAGGGATCCAAATTCAACAAACAAACAAACAAACCGGATTGAAATTATACCTTAGGGAACATCCACTTTGGACTCTTCTGTGAGTTGATCAATAAGAATTTCAAATCATCAATTTGGGTCCCTTGAACTGTAGGTTGCATACTCTTTATTCTTCTCAAGCATAAAACTAGCTTTCATGACATCCTTTTTATGCACAGGACCTATGCAAAATCCTACTGACATGTATGCTTACTTCTGGGGTCTTCAAAAAATTCTACAAAGCTTAGCTACAAAATCAAATAATCTAGAGGAGACTTAAACATGACTATGAGTGGTCTAAAGTTAAATAAATAACAAAAGCTAAGAAAGGAATAGAATTATTCACATATGACTGATTGAACCAACAAAATAGACTGAACAAACATTTATCTTTGAGTAATTGAATTCTCGACTTGCTGGAACAATCCCAAAAGAATCCATAGCTATTGTTGAAATGCATGCTCTATTGCAAGGACTTTAGGCCAAGTCTTACCACCTAAGGCCATTACAAATTGAAGGAGACTTCTTAGATGTTATACAGATGCTTACAACACCAAATAAGCTTTACTCGCATCTTATTAATGATTGCAAGTGCTTGTACTTCACTATATAATCCACCAGTTCACCATGTATATACAGAGCTAAACTTATTGGCTGAAAAGTTAGTGTGCATGGGTACCCAATCCCCACAACCTACTCCACTGGAAGTTTTTTAATCATGATCCAGAATGTACACTTGAGCCACCCGAGTTGATAAAGCGGAAAGTACTTACCTGCATCGTTTATTGAATAGGTCAATACATAGTCAGTATGGTGCCTACCATTTTGAGCCTGTAAATATTATTGTTGTTACAGCTTCTACTACTCCTACTAGTATCACAACCTTTTAAGCCTATCCTTTGGAATTTGGGTCACACACCCTTGGATATAATAGTTGGTCGTTAATATATATCTTCTTTAATTAACACCCAAAAAAACTATAGCAATATCAAAATTACCTCATTTAACACTCTGTGAAGCTTGTCCCTTGCCTCAACAACATGGTCGCTGTCATTTCTATCAACCACAAAGATGAGACAATGTGTTTTTTGAAAGTAGTGTCTCCATGGGAATGGAGGTCTAATCTACAAGTGCAACACAAAACATAAATAATAGAAACACACTTTTAGCTCTTCCAGAATCAGACTGTAATATACTTATAATTGTGCCTTTAACGAAAGTAATTGTACATGAAACCACCACCAGGTAACAGATCCTAACTTGACAATCACCAATTAACCACAACTGGTAGACATTTTAGGTTTTGATATTTGATATCGAAACTTAACTCTGTTTATCAGAAAACTTTCTATAGTTTGTTTAATAGTGATGATTGAGACATGTGGTCTACATTGACTATATCAGCTAGTCTTTTGCAGGGAACATGCAGAATTGATACGTCTCTATCATGACTAACTTACCAAACTTTTTCACTGGCACAAATAATTACATTCGCCTTAAGAAACATAAAGCATCTCTAGCACAACTTAACACGTTTTTCATATATAAGGAACCAAAATCAGGAATAACACTATTTCTAACTGTAAGTAGTGGATATTGAGACCAAATTCTCTTTATGGGCTGAAAAGAAAATAATATGCTAACAAGCATGTTGTGCAAAATAAATGGATTCCTAGCAATATCATTATGCCTTTTGTGCGGATCAAAACTTACCCAACAAGGAATTTCGCTACCAATTTTCAAGCTTGGAAAAACTTAGTATAGTCAAGGAACAAAGCAAAACAACATATCAAGTGGAATATCAACAATGGTAATTGTAACTTTTGGTGGGAAAGTGAGACAAACAATGGTCCATTGGCTCTTCTTCCTATTATTTCTTGTGATGACTGCTTGCTAAACTATGTGTCAAAGACATTATGTTGAATGAAAAATGGGATGAACAAACTCAATCTTGTATTTTACCTATCAGTATTGTACAAGAAGAGATGAACATTAACATTATACTAGTTAAACAAGGGGATGCGACTATTAGCAAATGTACAGAGGATGATCATTAGTCTAACAAATCAGCTTTGTATTTATCCAGAATATCAGACAGAGGGGTAATTTCCTAAACAAGTTATGGCATAAGTCAGTTCCTTTCAAGATCTCTTTTCTGTCCTGGAGACTTCGTCACGAGAAGTTCTCTTTCAATGAAGCAAAATCAAGATTTGGGATTCACTCTTCTGGTAACTTCTATTGTTGAGCTAATCTTGTTATAGACTCTATTCAACACATTTTTACTCAAGGGGAAGCTGCTAACAAAATTTGGATATACATCGAGGCTTCACTTCGTATTATTCATCAATGAAGCCATGAGTGTTACAGAACTGGTGGAAGTAGAATACCAAAAATAGTGAGCACAAAATTATTCTTTCAAACTGCATCCATCTTTATTTCCTGGGAAATATGAAAAAAGTGGACAACATGTAGGTTGGGGATTAGAACATGTTTCCCTGAAATACAAATTTATCTGGAACAGTATGGTTGTTATGCAGCGCAATGTATCCTACTTGCCATATCAGAGCAAACTGGCCTAATATATGTCACACGTGAGGCTTCAACATGTGATTACTATCAAACAAACTACATGGAAGAAACATGCACTATATGATTACAAACTGAATGTTGATGGTAGTTACACGAACGAAAAAGGAAAGTCAGGGATATGAGGTGTATTCAAAGATAGTAATAGGGACTTCATCATGGCTTTTTCTAAACCAGTCACATGTAGAAGCAATAAATATTCTAAAGTAGCATGTGCTAGATTTTCTGTCAATGGCGTGAAGAGAAGGGCTTCGACAAATACACTATGGAGATGAATTCTTTGGTGATTACAAACATGCTCAATATGAAAGACACCACAAATTTGAAACTGGAGAGGATTATTTATGACATTAATGCTAGAATCAAGAATGTGATTTGTTGACTTTTGTCACTGCTACAAGGAAGCCAACATGGTTGCAGACTATGTACACCACAAATATATCACCACAAGCACCCAAAAATTGAAGACACCTCAGAAAGAAAACGATGATGTACGGTGATCACAATATAGTGCTTGTATTCAAAATTAAGTAGGACAACATGGGATACAAATTTCTTGCATGTATCTCAGACTAAATAAAAAGTAAATAAGTGAAAAGCATATAGAAAGTTCATAGAATAAGGGTACCTCTTTATTTGAAAGTAACAACAGATCATTATGTGATATTGATTCATCATCCATGCATAAAATAATTGGAAAATGAAACATGTCAACCTCATTGCACCTTACAGTTACTGCCTTCATCCATATATCTCAATAATACCCGAGAACAAATATGCGAAGTACATGAATATAGAGTCAATCAAATAAAATGATAAAATGGAACTTGAAGTTACACCAACAACTACACATACTTTTGAAAAACTAATAATATTTCAATTACTATTTGGTCTTTCTAATTCAAGAACGACTAATATTTACACAATATATCACCTAAATTGCAATGAAGGCTTCAAAGTAATTGGAACCACCCTTTTTCTTTCCCTTTTCAGCTATGTTTCTTATTTTGAAAGAACTACTGGACATAATGCAGTCTGCAACACTACAGCAAGAAGTAGCATCTCTGAATGCATAACTTATACTAGATGTATTTTTTATGTTTTGACAGTAGCACACAAGACATTTGTAGCTAAATCATGAGATCCACCGACTTTGTGAATCCTCCATTCTGAGCATGTTTACAACTACTTAATATTTTAGCATATTTTGAAGTCTTTTAAAAGATGTGGTATCACAGACAACAGAGACTACATCTTGGCAACATGCTTGAGTTGTCGATTGATGAGATGGTAGCCATAGAAAAAGTCATAAAGGACAATGAAATTGACTTGACATAATAAGAAAAAAGAATAAACTAGGCCACTCGAAACCCCGTGCACTCAAACGAGATATGCAACCATACCAAATTTGATATCCCAAACTCAATGGCGCAGTCAAAATTTCCATACGAGGTCATCTCGATAAAAAAGTGGGTCCCACACCCAATCGCCAATATAAGTCAAAACCACAAAGGAGCTCAGAAAAATTTCAAAATCCTCAAGACACGAATGAAGGGTCAATCCTGACTAAACTTGACATTCCAGAGCTAACTGCGCTGACCGAATTTTCATCCAAGCGTGTTTGCTCAGAATGTTGACTAAAGTCAAACTTAGGCTTAAACTTTAAAGTTAAAACGCCTAATCGCACCAACTCATACTGAAAACTTCGGGATTCATGCTGACCATGCTACTTGCCTAAAATGACCCTTCCAGAGCTAAATGAATCGTCAGAATTGGATTTAGATATCATCTTCTTGAACTTTTAATCGAAAATGATCGTTCAAGGTTCATAAGCTCCAAAACACTAAAACTCGCATAAAAACCAAATAACTTTTCCGTGAACCTTGTATTTGTATTAAGAATTAAATAATTATATATGTATTTTAACTTGTGAATCCCTTCAACAAAATTGATTGAGTGCTTAGTGGATAAGAGTCTTATCACAATACTCTACTCTTCTCCGTTGCCAAACATTTCGATGAGATGACAATTAACTTATGCACTCTTGGGCATGTTGTCCAAACGATTGGTCGACATAGCCCTTGGAGTCCTGCTTCAACCTAAATGTGGAGATTGCCAGAATATATAACACGCGTTTTGGTCATGTATAATCTTTTCGTGTCAATGTTCTAGCAGTAACACAATATGCAGATTAGGGTGGCAATGGTAAATCATCTTTCAGTCATGTTGGATGAACTTGACTCGTTGCTTTTGTGTGCATCAATAAAGGATCCAAGGGCCTCAATTTAGTCAATGAAGGCACATATTATTACTCCCTTAAATGCATTGGACAATCTTCTTAAAATTGGCCCAGCTGATGTGTTTAAGAAGGGATAATTTGTGTCTGATTCATTTTTTTTTCTAATAATAAAGATGTAACACCTGAGAGAAGATCAACTGGAATCTATACTATAAATATGAAACATATCCCTTGAACATGTCTCTCTGTTTCATCCTTTTAAAGGTTTGTATTGCTCATGAGTTGATGGACAGAGGGAAGCTATTACTCTTTTAATTGATGCAGATAATCCAAAGTATGTAGCTTTTTTATTTAGTTCTGTTTTATTTCTATTTAAAAACTTCCACTAAACTCTAAATTTACATGGCATAATAAGGAAAAAAGAAGAGATTGTGTATGCAAGATCAAGCTGTTCAAGAGAACTTAAACACTTGCAAAAATAATAAATCACAGATTCAATTAATTAGAGATAGTAAATTGCTCTAACTTGTCATGGCAAACTGAATATCTTAGTACAAATGAACAAATAAAAATTGCTACAAGCTAGAAAAGGGACAAGGATAAGTCATGCCATAAATCTCTTCAACTGAACCTCTCCGTTGCTCCATCTAATGTCAATACTGAACTGCAATTCTTTAAGGCTATACAAATGTGCAGGTTCTCTACAAATATGTTTCGATATTTCATCTTGCTTTTGATCTCTATGGACAACATCTAGGGTGTAACAAGATTACCAAGGAAAGCACCTCCTCCGATCATCAACATATGCTATTAGAAATAATGAGTTGCTTGAGCTTTGAAAATCCACAAATCACATCTGCATAGAGAATTCAGATTTGGACAGCAATAGAGTATCGGTTTGAGCAAATTGTCGCAGCCCCATCAACTAAAGAGCACATCATATATCAACTTAGGCTTCATACGTTAAATCATAAATAAATTACTATTAAAATACCCAAAATAGCAAGTCATAAATTTAAGTACGGATGTCAAACTGAAGTATGGAAAACAAGTCTAGACAATCATTAAAAATTTAGATTCATAAAAAGCTAAAGTAGTCCACAAATAAAATATTAAGCAGTTGATTGCTGATTTGTGTTGTTATCGACCGATGATCCCCTAATATCCACCAGTGAAACAGGGTCATTATCCGAATCAGTAGGCTGAAATAATGAAGTACAATATTATTAAACTAATCAAAATTGACTGTAATAGAAGAAGTACAAACAATATTTACATCTTACTTCTGGCTGAGGAGAAAATAGAGTAGAAAATTATTCAGGAACTCCACCATCCTTTGATATCATGTAATCCTTCAACGCAGTCAAGGTTCCTTCTAATTGGGACTCCAAACGCGCGACCTTTTGATGCAAATAGGTAGAATTTGTGGACGATGCACTGTAGCTAGACGAAGAAATGCTCAGTTCACTAAGTCGTCGTTTGATATTCAAGAATGTGTTTGAAGGAGATGCACCCATACCCATACATCTTACTCTCCCAGAGTGCTCTGCCCCTAGCATCTTCCCAATAGTATCATTTGGGGAAACTTCAGTCTTATTGGTGTCGCCTTGAGTCATATTCAGTTCAATTTGTTCCTACGAGCATATAGATATCAATATTAAGACTTGAGATACAGATTCTGAGACAGTAAAAATGAAGTTAATGGATAAAAAAATGCACCATTGTTGTACTTACCCCTATAGTTTGTGCTTCATCATTCACAAATGATCCATTCCTTCTCTTATGAGTTTCAATAAACATTTTTGCCCGACTGGGAGTTTTTCCAGTTTCCATAAACTAAGAAAGAAAAGTTATAAAAAAAGTTATCCTAAAACTGTTTAACTAAAGAAAAAGTAAAATTATTAAGTTATTGTGCATACCAGTTCATGTCGTCTTCTCGAGTTAGCTTTTGAACCACCAGTATGTGGCATTTTTTGCATCTTCTGAATTTCCTTATTTCTTCTACAAATCTCCTATCAACAAAATAAGTACAACTTAAATTTTTTAACTTTATTTAACTATAATGAAATGAAACTTATTAACATAGTCTGGATCTTACCATTGTTGATGGTTTCATACGATAAGCAACAAAATTAGCTCATTGATCTTTATTTATACCAAATGGTACATTTCTTAGAATCTTATTTTTGCTTTTGGCTGAGTCAAAATATTCATTCCACAACCTTTGTCTATGTGTAGCCCATTTCTTTGAAATACTAGCATTGCAATATCTGTATGCAATGGACTCTCTTACCTCAAAAAGTAATCGAGGCTTAAAAAAAATAAAAGTTAGTTTTCTCACGTCTACTATAATCATGGTGAAATAAGTAACTATATATCTAAAAACACTTGTACCTTCAATATTTTTCAAAGCAGTGTTCCATGTACTTCTTAGGCATGCCTAATGGTCCTGACCACCTCTCAAAACTAATCGGAAACAAATTACAATCAATTGCCAAAGATCCACAATATCCAGCGAGCAATCCTTGTGCTTCACCATATGCTGCGTTATAGTCATCAAATTTCACAATAATGCTCTCTCCAACAGTTAGGTTATTAACCTCATTGGCCTTGACATGAATTTGCTTGATAGCATTTCCTGAGTCTTTAACAAGAAAACAAGTTACTCAACCAAAAAGGAAAAAAACTAAGATACCATAGCTTGAAGTAAAAATTCTATAAAGCATACCTCTTACGTCTACATTCCAATATTTTGAATATATACGTTGGTTCATAAGGGGTACACTTGAATTAGAAGGCAGAACGTGAACTTGTTCTTGTTGCGGTAGAATTGGAGCTTGTTCTTGTTGCGGTGGAATTGAAGCTTCTTCTTCTTGTAGGAGAATTGGAACTTGTTCTTCATGAGCTTGCGAGGGAATTGTTGAAACATTTGGGAGGGCTTGTGCCGCTGGAGTAGTTGATGATGAAGCACGTCCATTAGCAACCTTTAAAGGATTCTTGAAACGTTTCACCTTTGGCATGGCTACATATTCATTTAGAAAAAAGAGAGGTGAATCAAATATGAAGGAATATGATGAGATGATACAGTAATAACCAAGTAGTTGGCAGAGAGAATGTACTATAATGCACAGAGAATTGAAAACTACAGTATGTCTCAATACTGATAACTATGTCTCAATATTGATAAAGCTTAACAATGAATGAAATAAAATACACATTTACATTCAAATTATAAAGCACAAACGTTTGTCCAACAATTATATCGATGAGGATAAAACAGAAACTTAAAAGAATTTGAGTACAACAAAAAATCTTATCTTATGTTGATCGATAATCTGAATTCCATCTCTCCCAAAGGAACTATCTGGGAATTTATAGCTCTAGAAAGGGAAGTTTTCACCAAGAAAAGGGGAGAACAGGGGAAAGTGGAAACATGAAGGGGAAGGTGGGAATATGGCGCTGAAGGTGGGAATATGGAGGGAATAAAACCACAAATATGATTTACTAGGTTAAAAGGGAGGGAAATAAAAAATAATATGGAAGTTTTCTTACTTTTTCCTCTCTTTTACTTTTACTATTACTATTATTTAAATAGAAAAATAGAAATAATTTTTTTGGTAAAACATACTTAAGTACAATTTATTTACCCTTAATACGTAAAAGGCGTTGTGACTTCAAGTGTTCTACGTAAGGAGTTGATTCTGAGCAATCACAAGCTGGTAAGGGCACTGATACATCAACTTCATCCCATAGATCCTTCATCCTTGAATAGTATGTAGTCACCATGTTTGTTCCTTGTCTTAAGGTCGCAATTTCTGTCCAGAGATTGTAGATTCTGGTTAAATTTGTTCTATCAAATATCTCCGTGAAGTCTAGCCAGATCATCTTAGCACTTGTTGCATACACATTTTCCCCATTGTTCTGCTAAATCTCCCTTGTAATTAATTTTGATGCAGGTTCCTTCAACAAAACCTAGTTTATCTTTCGAGATAATTTCATCGATCTACTCCACAGGTCATAGTTTTTTGGCCCTGTGAGTTTGATTGGTACTAAAACGGTGCCTGGAGCATCAGAAGGTTGTAGATAAAGTACTGGATGATTATGATCAAGAGGTTTTACCTCATTTATCGTCATGATTTCTCTGAATCAACTTGCAATCTGCTTCAATGTTCTTCGATCCCTACTGTACAGTATCTCTAGGTTGATTTAATTTTCTTCTGTATCTAAGGTCCATATTCATTTTCTCTTATTATGCGTCCAGAAGTAAAAGAAAGTTATGTTATCCCTATACTCGATGTCTTTGAGAAGATCTAACTGCAAACAAGAAATTGATTTGCTATTACTCATTGATAGTAGAACTAGAATACCAATAGATATTCAACTTGTGAAGTCGCACTTTAACATTGCTTTTTTCCTCTGTTTCTCCATCTGCCAATTCAGGATCAGTGGAAGAGGTAATGATGTTTGCCTCTGAAACTTCTACAAGCATCATCTATAATGTTGGTGACTGCAATCTCAGCAACAACCCCAATATAGAAATCTGATTATTATTATGACCCTATTTAGTGAATAGTTTCATCATATGGCTAGACAATCTGGTGTGTGAATGACACCAGTTTATGTGAGGAAACTTACCAGAAACTTGATGGGCATGATCATAGACTAAAGTGGCGTTCAATCAAACATCAAGGCAAGACGGTCACTTTTTTTTGTATGGGATCTATAGTGCTCTAGCACTCCACGTCCATGATGGAAATAAGAGATGACATATATGAGATTACAATTAAATACGCTAACAAGCTTATATTGAATAAACATAAGGAATATCCCACAGGTGTTTGATCACTTATTTCCGACTCTACAGTACAAGTACTTATTTTATCTTCATTATATATTTTAAGTATTATGATGCTCCCTCTTTTGTTGAATAGATGAGCTAGAGAAAGCATAAGGTAATTCGATTAGCTCTACCTATAAATCTATAGTCATTTTATGTTGAATTGGTTTGCTCAATGTGCTGAAATCATCAATTATTTTATAATTTTGTCTTTGATTGGAACTAAAATATGTAGCCAGTTTGTGCTGAAATGAAGAGCTCAATCAGTTGGAATCTTTCATTATGAATGTTGTTTTTTTATTGTGCTGAAATGAAAAGCTCAATGGGATGAAACATCCCATCATTTGTACACATGCATATTTCAATGAGCACACATGAAAATCTTCCTTCAATGAATTTTCTTTTATAATATTTATCATTATACGACTTATTTCTTAATTTCTTTGACAGACACAAGATTTATAAAGCGTTTCTTTACCAATTATGGACTAAGAAGATCCTATGATAGAGGTACCAATGGAGATAGAGCGAGTGTCAGTTAGTATCATCATTAGGATCAAAACTATTTTTTGTATTGTTGATGAATAGTTTGAAACTCTTACTTGAATCTAGATGTAATTTTGGGCATATATTTTAGTTATTGGAATTACGTACCCTACTTCAGGTCATTGTTTAGAAATTTATAGTGTATGATTTATTTTGGTGTAAGAAATTATTTTAGTAAGTTGTATTACATGACCAAATATTGCAGAGGTTGAAACTACCAAAATATTGTTTTATACAATTATAATTATATAAAATTTGAATTTTATGGCGGTTTGAAACTATCGTAATACAAATTTTAAAAGTCATTATCAACTTGTTGCATTTTATGACGGTTTTTTGAAACCGCTATAATAGTATTAATAATAGAAGGGATTTTGGCGGCATAAAAAACCGCCGTTTTAAGCTCGTTGTGGTGGTTATAAACCACCGTCATACTCAAAATAAATTATCGAGATCGTTTCATTTTTTTGTAGTACAAAACCTGTACAAAAAAAATCGTCACAACAAGAATGATTTTCTGGAGGTTGAAACAAACGCCACAAATTAAATGTATAGTAGGGGTCTTTTACAACTTCCACACTTAAGCCGCCACAAAAGAAATTATTTTGTGGGGATTGACACAAACGCCACAAATTGAATGTGTAGTGGGGGTTTCTTAAGACCCCTATAAATAAACCGCCATAATTTAGCAGTTTTTTTGTAGTGAAACAATTTTGGTAGCTTTCTTGTTACATATATAGATGAATATTAGTCTAAAATAACATGACGATGACAACAAAATAGTGGGGGGTGTTGTTTACTATGGTTGCAAATACATGAAAAAGATCACTAACCTTTCAGTTTCTCCCTATGCATGATTGATTCAAGTGAAGTTTGAGATTTGTTTCTTAAATATGAAATATGCTATTGTTGCGCAAAGAAGGCAGAAAGGATACCCACCCAATTTTCTTGTTGATAGAATAATTTTTTTAGAGAAATATTAATTATGTTTTTTTATTTTGCCCTTCAAAAGTTATTGAAAAAATTGATTTTTTATATTTTTTTTAAGGAATTAAGGTGCAAATCGCTAAAAAGGATAGAATAATGTATAAATTACAAAAGAGTGTACATGTTACGAGCAAAATTAATTACTCTCACTGTTCAATAATAGTTGTTCACTATTGACTTGATATAGAGATTAACAGTAAATGATGGGAGTAACATTACCAAATAACCCTTATTAAATATAAATCATCTAAACATTGAAAAATAAATAGTATTTAATAGCATAGGTAGAATAGACACAACATGAAAAATTAATCATTAATTTTATAAAGTTGATAAATATTGTTGGATATCCCAAAATAATATAATGAATAAGTAAAGATGGACGGGAAGTATTTTAAAAATAATGAAAGAGCGTATATGATCTCGGACATCTCAAAATAATATAATGAATAAGTAAAGATGGACGGAAAGTATTTTAAAAATAACGAAAGAGCGTATATGACGGGAGCAACAAGCTAAAATTGAAACTCATTGTTACCTTTCTCTTTTGTAACTTGTCAAAAATCTTAGCTCGAGCTTGATTTTCCTTGCGTATCAAATTTATTGCTCTTTCAATTTCACTGCTTTTGCTCGATGCAATTAGGGGTGTACATGACTGGATTGGTTTGGGTTTTTCAAATATCAAATCAAACCATTTGTGTCGGATTTTTAAATCTATAAACCAATAAAACTCGGGTTTTTTCGATTTTTTCGGATTTTTGGATTTTTTCGGTGAAGTATTCATACAAACATATAATTTACTTGTACTTCAAATATTTCTTTAGTCCTACCAAAATACAACTATCTAAGGTGTTTCTTAAGAAAATAACACAAAATATGATATGAGTAATGACACTAAAATATCCAACAAAAAAATAATAATATGAAATCACGTAAAACAAATATTGCAAATTAACAAGTCATAATGAAAATGATCATAATTTAAAAGTACTAAATCATTCTAAAATAAGTTTAATAAGTATTAGTTACATGACTAAATATTAAAGGAAATTAAAATTAGATTATGTATTTGAATTGTCTAAATCAATGTAAAACCATAGAAAAAATATTCAATATTATTGTCATTAATCTTAGTGTTGAATTGATTTTTATTTTGCATTAGTATTAATTTGATTTTGATTTAAGCTTTATTATAATTACCAACATTTGTGGACTATAATCTTTATTGAACTATTTAGAATTCTAAGTTTCAAACTTGAAATAATATATTAAAAGATAAAAACTATAAAAAAGTAAAAGAAATATTTAAAAATTATATCAAAGTAAAAAAGTTTATGTAGATAAAATAAAATTTTACAATTATATATATAATGTCGGGTTGGTTTGGTCTCGGGTTGGTTTTTTTTAGTTAAAACCAAACCAACCCAAATATAGTCGGGTTTTTTTTCAATACCAAATCAAGTCAAACCAACCACTAGTCGGTTTTTTTCTCTCGGTTTGACTCGGTTTGCGATTTGGTTTGGTTTTCGGTTCGATTTTGTACACCCCTAGCTAGATGTCATCTCAAACCACACATCAAATATCTAATTCTTGATAACCACCACACATCAAATATCTAATTCTTGATAACCATGAGTTGTTCTTTCTTCAACATATATTATATAATATAGGGAAAATTAGCAAACTAGTCACAATCCCTAATATAATTATTAAAAATATCTACACTTTAAAATAATTATTAAAAATGTCAATATGTCAATATTTTAGAACATAAATTGTATCCTAATATAATTAATTTCCTTTCCTTTTATCTCTCAAATCATAGACCATTTTTTACTCCTGTAAAAAAATTAAAAAATACCCCTATTACCCACTTACCTCTCTTTCTAGGTTTTACCCCATATCACTTTTTTCTCTCTCTTCCCCTTTTCACCATTGTTGTCTCATTTTCTTGTTCAAGAAAATCAACT
>JAJOOO010023774.1:0-16474 GCA_029582685.1 Solanum piurae | reverse complement strand
GTGTCTAAGATGGCCATGTGAGACTTAGACTTCCGCTGTGTGTTTTAAAGTTATTTTAATAAAGTTTGAATGTGTGGATGTAAATAAGTTTTTTTATTCCGCACTATTTTCATTATTGAATGCAATGAATGACTATGTGGCTTGTATAAGACCCCTTCGGGGTTGAATACGCCATGTTACGACTAGGGGGTACTCTCGGGTTGTGACACCAATGACCTAGAGCACGACGATAACTAAGGATGATGCAAGACTATGATGAACTACACCAAAAGGTGAATTGCCGAGTACATCGGTGATTCCTACTAATATCGCCGAACGATCCGCCACAACATATATTTTTTAAAACTATGAATACTCGTTTAGAGTTATTGCTTAGAATAAGTTTTAGCATTACATTTTTAGTATCAAATTTTACACAATATAAGTTTTAGTACTTTTTTACTCTCAAGTTTGGAGAGGGTTTTTGGGAGACTTGAAGAAATAAGTTCATCTTCCTCAAGTTGGAAGTGGGTCTGCTCCATTTTTCTTCCTTCGCTTAAATAAAGGTTTAATTTCTTATACCCATTTGATTTGACTATCATTTTAGGTGTATTTTGTTGTTTCTTGATGTGTGGCTAAAAACCCCCATTCTTGGGGTGTGATTTAGCAAATATGTGTTGATATTATTGTTTGGTCTTTCTTGCTGATAGGTTAGATTTATTTTAATGGTGATTTCACCTAGTGGTTGTAGTTTAATTTAATGGGTTTGTAGTTGCAAATACAAAGCCACCCATGTGTTTTCGGCTTGCTCGAGAGAGAGGTCATGAAACCAAGACCACTAGACTGATGGCCTAAGGAGTGGGTCGACATGAGGTTCAGCCTGAGAGGGTGAGCCCTAGTCCCATATCCTAACACTCAGCTCGAGAGAGTGATTGGGGTAAGGCGTAGGCTGGTCTTCATGCGGCAAATGGGTGTCTGAGAGAAACACATTTGAAATGGGGTAAGTTTCCCAAGAGGGAACTTATTTCCATCTAAAGCTTAACCTAGTCATTATTATCTTGGAAATTTCCTATCGAAAGCATGTACCCAACCATTTATCTCAACTTGTATTGCGGTCACACCCCAAGAACTCTTCCTCATACTTGATTTTCTTGTTCGTGACAAAAACCCCAAATTGATATTTGACACTTTTGTGTCCCCCTTCGATTTACAATATTTTTAATCGTTAATGTCTTTAGCTACAACTAGTTACAACTAGATTTATTTTTCTATTAAGTCTCAAGACCACTCCCTTGGAACACGACCCCAACCCTTGGTTTGGTTACTATATTATCGACAATCGTAGACACTCGAACTGTAGTTAGTGTCGTTGGTCATGATAAGCATCAGGGGGTACATAGTTTATGGGATAAAGAGATTGCTTTTGGAAACCAGGACTCAATTAGGGTAGAAGGTTTCCATCTTATGAGACATACTTTGGCAATCCGGACTCAACTAGCGTATAAGGAACCCATTTAGAAGCCGGACTCAACTAACGTATAAGCTTTCATCTCATATACAATATACACTCGGTGCTAAGCATTAACGTATAAGCTTCCATCTCATAAGTGTTGAATTAACTCATAATTCATGGAAGAATGTATTGACACTCAATCAAACATAATTCATAGGATACCTCTTAGATCATGCGTGAGAATAGCCTTCAACCGTTCATGTCTACATATATATATCTTAGATTCAAGTATGTGAGAATGCCTTTTAATCTTAGAATAATGATATTATGAGAAAATCTTTCACATTATATAATATTCATGCATGGGTGTCTATGTGTGTCACGACCCAAGGGTACCCCCTAGACGTAGCAAGGTGTACTTGACCCCAAAGGGGTCTCATACAAACCCTTAGCATAATCATGAACATAAGTACATAGAAATGATGTGAAATTTACAATAGAAGTATTTTTCATAAAAGGAATATAAGAGCCTAGACCTTGTCTCAAAGGAACAATCTAATACAATCGAATACAATCTTAGGTACATAGCCCTTTACAACATAGTTTTGAAAATAGAGAGTACAAAAGAAAACTAGAAATGAATAAGCCTTGTCCTCAAACCATGAGGACTCACCAAGCTTGGATAATAGTCAACCCAAGCTTTACTTGAAAGTAGAAGTAAACGTCAACAACCGAAACCTACACTTATAATAATATGTAGAAAATATGGGTTTGCACAAATAATGTACTAAGTATGGAAGCCATGCATAAAAATCCTTAAAACATGCATAAAAGGTACATTTAGTTAAAATCATGCCTTTATGAAGTTGAAAAGCCATCATGCACATTTAGAGTAATTACATAATCAAACCATACCATAAGCAACCCTAGGATACCATAGTTATTCATAACTTACCTTGACCTCATCCATAACCAACACTCATAGACAAGGAGACATTCATGTTCACAACTCATAATAACAATTCATATCATGCATACATAGATTCATATCTCTTCATGCCATTCTTGGTACATGATTGTACTGACACATACTCTTGCCTAGATTTCCCCAACTGTAGGATCCGACATTCAGGCTTCACAGTTCTGTGGCTAGAGGTTGTTTAGGAGATTTTAAGTTGTGGTGAGTCCTCATACATCAAGGACCAGAATTTTTTTATATCTTTCGGTCATTTCTTGTTTTTAAACTTTGTACGTGATGTTAGGGTTACGTCTCGATCACTCTTGATGTATTAGATGGAAAATGAGCCTTTGTAGATTTCTGCTTTATTTTGATAAACTCTTAGACTTGAAACCTTTCTCTTTATCTCTTTGATATTCTATATATCTTGTGTGATGAATGCTAAATGGCTTGTATGAGGCTTCTCGGGGTCCTATACGACATGTTACTGATGATTCCGAGATTTGGAGTCATTTAGTGCTCTGTTTACATAGGTTTAGTGTTCTCAAAGGCTAAATTTGTGCCTGAACTGATGAAAAATCCTTGAACTTTAGGCATGTCGGTTGAGGAACAAAGCTAGGACATTAAAAGGCAAAAAGGACAACAAAACTTCAAAAAGAGAGAAAAACAAGCCTGACGATCACCAAGAAAAACACGGCAGATCGCCTAGTCACTCCTCGATCACCTAAAGTTAAAGAACATTGCGCCTGAAACTGGAAGAACTTCGGCGAACTACATTCCCTATCGGTGACTCGCCGACTACATCGGTGAAGGATGACCATGTCGCCTAACTTACTGATTAAGGCCAAGGTGAATTCAAATTGGTGAGTTAAAAGCCGAAAGGGCGCATCGCGGAAATGATCAGCGATCTCAAATTAGAACTCCTAAAATTACAATAATTGAATGATGAAAATGTGAAGAAAGAAGGCAAGAGGAAAGGTTGATCGGCGAGTCGCCGATTGGTCGGCGAAGCCGACTTTCCTTGTAGATTGGCCCCAAAAAGACACACCTCATATTAATATAAATTTATTTTTTGAAGAGAGAGAAGACATTCAGAAATTGTGAGGAACAAAAGATAGAGAGAGAAAACACTGTTATTGTTGATTTTGAGTAATTTTAGCAAGAATTTTCAATTGGGTATTGTAATAGAGGAAATATTATTCATTTTATACTTTTGATTTTCAAATACCCAGCTATGGAGCATGTAGAAGGTATCAAATTTCGTCATTTTTCAATGATTGGCTAAAACCCCAATCTTGGGGGTTTGACAATGTAACCAATTGCTGCATTTGATTTAATGGGTGCTAGTAATTATCGATTTTTGGTGTTAATTTGAAATGGGTCTGAGTTATTACTGTGGTTTAACTCCTGTATTGTATGTTTAGTGCAATATACCTCAGGATTTTACTCTTGCTTGAGAGAGAAGTGTAGAGGTAAGGTACTAACTTGGCATTCATAGCTAGTGGGTCATGACGGTTTGAGCTTGAGAAAGTGAAACTCAAGGTTCATCATTTGTATCTAGCTCGAGAGAGTATCTTTGATGAGATTGTGGGCTAGTCTCCTTATGGAGTGCGTTGAGGTTTGAAAGAACTTAGTAGAAATAAGGTGATTGGTCAAAAGAAAAGTGCCTTACCTAAAGTCCATCCTACTCATGACAAATTAAAATTGTTGGGTAGTGATTTGCACCTGTTGAGTTGAACTTTGCAGTTGATGAGTCAATCCCCCAAGCATGCTATCTTTATTTGATTGTTCCTTGTTGATTGTTGAACTAGTTTTGTAGTATAAAAACTACTCGCTTGGAATAGTGACTATGTCGTCGAGTTTGGTTCATAATTTCCTAAAACATTTATTTCTTCAGCGGCAAAAGTCACAGTTATAACTTCATATTCAAATTCAAAAATAAAACTACTGTCTGTGGTATTGACCCCAACTCATATAGTGAGGCTTTATACTGATTTACGATCGTTCAACACCTAGAATTGGATGAGGTGTGCTTGAAACGTTAAATCAAAATGGCGCCACTACCGGGGAGTAGCATTGTTTAGAGTTCCTTTAACGAAGTTAAACTTCTGAATTTGTCGGCTGCAGTTGAATCGATTTAGGTTGTATTGTGTTTGTGTTGGTTGTGCTAAGCAGAAGAGAGAATCAGTGAGACAGAGATGAATTGTAGACAAGCAAGTCACTGAGAGTATGTTGATGACGTTAATAGTGTGCACAACCCAATCCAATTGTGTGGAATTGGTGCAAGCCTACCATCAGCCAAAAAGGATGCTATATTTGATGTCACGAACACAACTCTTCATCTTCTCCAAATGAAGGGAATCTATGGATGATTGACTCATTAAGACCCACGTGAGCATGTGAGGAATTTTATAGATGTCTGCAGCCCGATTTGAAGATCTCTAGATCGCCGAATCCGTTCGGTGAGTCGCCAAAAGATCTTATCCTTGACTTTTGTTCCAGTGTGTTGTGCCCTGAAGGAGAGGATGAAATAGGCGATGAAAAGGAGCAGTCGACGTTTCGCCGAGTAGTTCCATGAAGCAGTACTATGTAACCCAATGATCCAAAACACGATGATACTGAAGGCTAACGTAAAATGGCGATGAACTACACCAAAGGGAGAATCGCTAAGTTGATCGACGATTCTGACTAATGTCGCCGAGTGAGCCGCTGCAGCACCAATCTTTGAAAGTTATAAATACTCGTTGAGAGTTGTAGCTTAGTATTAGTTTTTAGATATCAGATTTTTAATATAAACTTTTAGCTTATATTTTTGAGTTCTAAGTTTGGATAGGGTTTGAAGAACTTGAAGATTCGAAGGGTATCATCTCCAAGAATTTGGGCTTGGGTCTTTTGGATTCTTCACTTTTGGCTTGTATCAGGACTTAAATCTTCATACCCATTTGAATGCAAACTCATTTTGGTATAAATTTCTATCTCTTTTACATGTCTAGCTAAAACCCCAATTTTTGGGGTGTGATTTTGTGAATATGGGTTAAATTAGGTGTTGGGTCTTGCTTGCTGATAGTTTAATCATTGTTTAAATGTAATTTCGTTTAGTAGTTATGGGTGAACTTAATGAGATTGTAGTTGCAAATACAATTTCATATATGTGCTTTCGGCTTGCTCGAGAGAGGGATCGTAAAACTAAGACTACTAAATTGATGGCCGGTGGGAGTGGGTCTACATGAGATTCAGCTCGAGAGAGTGAACCCTAGTCTCATTCCCACACACTCAGCTTGAGAGAGTGAGTGGGATAAGATTGAGGGTGTTCTTCATGCGGAAAGTGGGTGTTCGAGAGAAACCTAGTTGAAAAGGGGTAAGTTGCTCGAGAGAGAGCTAGCAACTTACCCCCTTAAAGACTAGCCTAGTCACAATTATTCTATAAATTTTCTATCAAAAACACGTACCCGATAATCTCGTTTATCCCATATTTCTATCACATTCCAAGAATCTCGTCTCCTTGATTACTACGTTTTGTATTTTCATTGTTTTTACTTACTTGTGACAAACCCCCATCGTTAATTAACGCTTGCCTCACCCCCAAGATTTATCATGTTTTTAATCGATAATATTTAACTATGACTAATTATAATTTTATTTTATTTTTCTATTAATTCTCAAAACCACTCCCTTGGGACATGATCCCAATCCTTGGTTGAGTTATTATACTATTGTATGATCGTAGACACTCGAATTGGAATTTGTTTCTTCATTACGCAAACATCATTTACCATAGAAATCACATGAATTCATCATAATATCACTAAACAAAGCTGAATAAATCATAATTAGGTATTATCCACTAGATTGTAATCATACCCAAACTCTACCCACAATGTAAGAAGAACCCTAGCTAGAATTGGGTTTTCGACTTCACAATTGGGGGAAAACTTAGGGGGCTCTATGGGTGAAGAACCCATAGATGAATAAGCTAAACATACCTTAATTCAAATCCCTGATCAAGCTCCCATCAATGAAGGAAATCTGCCCTCTTCCCTTCTCTTCTTCTTCTTCTTCTGCTTCACTTCTAGAGAGGATTTTTGGAGAGAACTTGGGAGGGTCTTAGATGAATGACTTAAATGCTTTAGTTTAGGGGTCTATTAGGTATTTATAGGTGGTTAAATAACTAACTAACCAACCTCTCTTAACCCTTAATTAATTACTTACTTAACCCCTAAACACCTAACTAAAAGGTAAAAACTTAAAAACTGTGTTGACTTACGAGACCACCACTCATGGACCATGGGTGGGTCTATGGGGCATACTTGTAACACTCCGGAATCTTGTAGGCTACCCTAGAGATTAACATCAGTGCTAGCATATCTTTCCGTAAATTTTTAAGACTAAACTAAGCTAAAATGAAAAGGGTAAACATATAGGAACAAGGCAAGGACCTAAGCTACAAAGATGGAATAAAGGAAAAACGATATTTTCCCTAGGACCACTAAGCGATGGGAAGTAGCATCGCCCAAAGACAATTGGCGACTAGCCAAATGGACCTTCCTCGCCAATTGGGCAACCCCCCATTGACGTAGTTACTGGAAAATTGGGTGAGCTAGGTCAGGGCTCGCCAATCCACTTCGTGAATCGTTGATGTGAGGTCAAAATACATATTTTTAATAATCATTTGCCTCATATTTATTATTTATATTTGTCCTTTTTAAGCATAAATTTTATGAATTGTCCTAAATTGTGTATTTTATTTGTAGGATTAAAATTGTGGAAAAATGAGGAAGTTTGGAGCTAAAACGATCTAAAGATGGAAAGTTGAAGAAGGAAATCAAGCAGACAGTTTAATGGATTAAATTTATTAAAACAATATACTCCTATATATGGTGCAAAGTTTAACGCCAATTCAATTTGAATTAGGCTTGCTGCTGCCACGTGTCAGTTGACCGGCGCCCCTCTGCCGCGAACAATTTGGAGAAACCACGCGTACAGTGCAAACCCAATTTAATTGGGTTTTGTTTTCCTAATTTGTCTTGAACTCAATTATTTTATTTAGGATTTCTCTATCTATAAATAGGGGATGAAAATTTATTCTTAGAGGGGAGCCAAGAACCAAGAAATAATACACGATATAAATTTTCTTCTAGCTTAGGAACTTTGGAAGAGCCGCCGTGGAGGCCGGATAATTATGGTTTATTCTTTCTTCTCCTTTATTATTTATTTGTATTCGTGATTAATAAAAGATAGTTTAGCTATTGTTCTTAACATTTATGATTAACACAAGCATATTCATTTTAATAAATTTTTATTGTGTTTTTGAGATAATGATAGCTAAATTCCACAACTAGGGTTGTGGGAACCATGAACGATTAACAAAGTATGAATAGTAAATAAGCAATTATTGAATAGTGTTTTGCATGAATTGATAATTCTTTCGTTTAAAAGTCTTTTAACGATGGCCAACGTTAGAACTCGCCTTGTTGCTACTTACCGGACCAAGGAGGTAATCAACAAGAAAATAATTATCAACATAGATTTAGTGTAATACTATCAATTAGTCTAGTGTCGATTGGTGTGAAGTAATAACTAAGCGAAACATCGATGTGATGTCTAACAAGAGGTAACGGTAAGGGTTAGTAAATTATACACCCGTAGCCAGACCAAGGTGCGGGGTAAAATTCTCTAGATGTCGGACCAAGGATTTAGAGATTCCTAACTTATCAATTTGCATGTAATACACTAGGAGAGAATTGTTATTACTAGGATTACCGCTTTATGACCTTATGGGGAACACATTCCTAGTTATTTCTAATAATTTGAATATAAATAAATACTTAGTTCAAAGCTATTTTTATAGTTTTTATTTTATTTCAATTTAAATCCCCCCATTTTTATATAACGGCTATCGAGTTAAATATTTGCTATTGACAATATTCTTCCATATTCTCTTCTGGATCGAACCCGACTCATAGTTGGGTAAATATATTGCATACGATCGTTTATATTTCTTTTCAAGAAGTATATTTGAACGTTATTGATCTCTATTATTTAGATATTGAGTTGAGTGCAAAGATTAAATCATATGACACCCAACAATTTAGTAATAATATGTGTGAGGAAGAAAAAATACTTTTAAGTCAACTTGAAGAGATAAAAGTTGAGGGACAATTTCTTGATCATACTTTTATTGATGTTGTCATTGTTGAGAAGAGTACACTAGAGTTATGTAATGAAGTAGATAATATTATTTTAAAAAACTCTAGTATGTCTAAATATGATGGTGTAAATAATAATACAATTCATAGGTTAGGGCACACTAGACCTCGTTCCAATCATTTTTCCACATTATGTTTAGATGATGAAATATTAATCAAGTCATCTAAGCCTATAGAAGAGTGTATGGGGGAGGAACAATGTGTCTATATTCTTGAATTTATTGTTCCAATATCGGAGAATTACATTCCTCACTTAGGATCCAAGAAGTGCATAATGTGATATCTATTGCTTGAGACCTTTATTTTTGTACCACCACACCTTGAGCGTAATAGAAAAATTGATTCAAAATTGGGGGTCAATTCATATCTTCAAAGTGGAAGGAAAAATAGTAAAATTAATGGTGTCGTGCCGCGACGTTAAATGAAGTGCTTATTGGGAGGCAACCCAATTAGTAGTGTAACTTTTTTTTTTATATATATTTTTTATTCTATTAGAATCACTTTTTCTTTTATGATTTTTTTTTGCTGATTAGGGGAAGTCTGAGTACCAAAAAAAAAAAAAAAACAAAGGAGCATGTTTGAGCTTAAGTGTGGGGTGCGTTCGACCCTTGATGAAAATAAAGAGGACATGCTACTAGCTAGGTCATGAGACCTCAGGGAGTTTTCCTAACCCTTGTTTTAAATTTTATTTAATTCTTTGGGGATATAGCATCTTTTTAAGTGTGGGGTGGAGGAATAAATTCCTAGTTTTTACCATTTTATTGAGTCTTTTCTTTTTTAGGATGGGTTCCTTGACTTTTGTTTTCGGTTCTTTTCCTGAGGATAGTCCCTTTGAACCGAGTGTCTTTTATTTTTTAGGAATAAATTTTATTTTTGTTTTAACTTTTTTTTGTTGTAGAGAAAAGAAAAGATCCTTTTGAGTTATGTGATACTTACTATTTGGGCCTAATTTTGAGTAGTATTTTCTTGTGAATGCTTGATTGCTATTGAAATTGCAAACTTTTTGACATCTAGGTTCATGGTTCTGACTTTGTATATAGCTTATTTTATTTTGTAGTATGTTATGATTATGTCTCTCTTAGAAGTGGAATTGATCCATCTTGATTGATACTTGTGCCATGTGTGGTGAGATTTTGTTTATTCTATATTATGCATTTTAGTCTAGAACTTTCCATGCGTGTTAGTGAAAGGAAATAAAAAGTGTTGATTTGTTTAGGAGATGATAATAGGCTTTCTTTGATTTGTTTGACAAATTTTAGCCTTTTCAGATATTTTATCACTAGTTAGCCCTTTTGAGCTTGTAGCCTTTTGTTGGTAGCCATATTTTGCCCTTGACTATTTTGTTGAATTCCTAGTTTTTGCACCTTGCTTCTTTGAGTATTATAGCATAGACTTATTTTAATTATCAATTCTGAGAAAAAGGGATGGTTAAGTGAAAAGGTAATCAATTATAGCTACAAAGTGCTTAAAACCCCTCTTTGAAAGAATGTGGAAAAAAAAATGTGACATAAAAAAGAAGAAGTTATCTTGACGATGACCCTGATCCTTCCAAGGACATCGTGCACCTTAACGCATGTAAAATACGTAAGTTGAGGGTGGCTATTATGAAGGAAAACTTAGCTAGAAAAAAAAGGAAAAGATTGAAGCATTCTTGAGATGAACATTACTTGTGAAATAATTGTTGAAGAGACGGCTGAAAATAAAGTGAAGAAAATAATGAGTGATAAAGTCTAAAATTGCAAAGTTCTTAAGGAAGTGCAAGTCACTATTATATAGTTTTTCTACCCGTCCCCTAGCCTACATTACAACCCGTTAAAATCCTATTTGATTCTATTCAAGCATGCTTAATTAGTGGAGATGTACATAATGGGCAACCCTATGGTTCTTTGTGCATATATGTGAATTTATTTGTGAGTGTGAGAGTTGTTCTTGATATGAAGTTCTTAATTTATATTCAATCTTTTGAATTGAGTGTGTGGACTATTTCTTTTGGTGAGGGCACTTGTTTCATGATAGATAGGTGATTTTATTAACTTTCTTTGATGAGAGTAGGTGAGCAAGCTTAAATTTGATGAGTTCAAAGTCCTTCCTTGAGGTTAGGAGGTTAGAAGTTTGTTGTTTATTTGGATGTCTTGCATAATGAATGAGAAATCTACGTGATGTTTTGAAATTGGTATATGGCCTAATTGTTTGTATTAACCAAAGTAATGGCATTGCTAGAATGATTTTTTTTTTTAGATGAGTTTTAATGTTTCCTCGAGGACGAACAAAAGTTTAAGTGTGGGATGTTGATGTTAGGTAAAAATACATATTTTTAATCATCATTTGCCTCATATTTATTTTTTATATTTGTCCTTTTTAAGCATAAATTTTATGGATTGTCCTAAATTGTGTATTTTATTTGTAGGATTAAAATTATGGAAAAATGAGGAAGTTTGGAGCTAAAACGAATTAAAGATGGAAAGTGGAAGAAGGAAATCAAGCATACAACTTAATTGATTAAATTTATTAAAATAATATATTCCTATATATGGTGCAAAGTTGAACACCAATTCAATTTGAATTAGGCTTGTTGCGGCCACGTGTCAATTGACCGGCGCACCTCTGCCGCCAACAATTGGAGAAATCACGTGGACAGTGCAAACCCAATTTAATTGGGTTTTGTTTTCCTAATTTGTCTTGAACTCAATTATTTTATTTAGGATTTCTCTATCTATAAATAGGGGATGAAAAGTTATTCTTAGGGGGGAGTCAAGAACCAAGAAATAATACACAATATAAATTTTCTTCTAGCTTAGGAACTTTGGAAGAGCCGCCGTGGAAGGCAGAGAATTGTGGTTTATTCTTTCTTCTCCTTTATTATTTATTTTTATTCGTGATTAATAAAAGATAGTTTAACTATTGTTCTTAACTTTTTATGATTAACACAAGCATATTTATTTTAATTACCTTAGGCAAGTATACCACCTCTTTACAGTGTGGGGCTATATGACACCGGTTTGCATGGTTTGCTCTCATGGTCTATCTCGGTTAATGCATATTCCCATCATGTGAGATGTGCATTATAGTTTCTTGAGAAGTTTTATAAAGTGTGGTTGGTAGTATGGGATGTTATCCATGCATTGCACGAGTAGTCTTTGATAGGGCTATAGTGAGTTCTCTAATGTCTTAATGACTAACGAATAAAAGTGCTCAAAAGGAAGCTAATGAAGAATGTTTACTTGAATGTCTAATGTAATGATGCATGCTATACTATTGTTGTATTATGAGTTACTTTCCCTTGTCTTGACTTATGAAATGTTTATGTCTCTTATATATGAGTATTGTGTAAAGGTGAGAAGGATGAATGGTAAGTTCACTTTTGGTTGCCTTGATGTGGTACTTAGTCAGGATGGTGGTATGGGACGTTATTCATACATTGCACATAGTATTGCTTGGGGTTGCTTGAGATTAAAGCTTAATGTAGTGAAATGTCTAATATGGTTGATTATGTTCTAATGTGAAGAAATGACTTGTATTCTGGTTATGTTTGTATAATATGCCTCTTATACTTATGTTCATGAAGTTTCTCAAATTGGCATAAAGCATGACTTTCAAATAAAATGTCCGTTTTAAGCATGTTTTTACATGGTCATCATACCAATTAAATTTTTGTGTGCTAACCCATATTTCTCGTATTTTACTACAAGTGTATGTTCCAGCAAGTGAGTTGCTTTCCCTCTTGTTCAAGGGGTTGGATTGAGATTCCTCCAAGGCTAAGTGGTATGTCCTCATAGATCGAGGACAAGTGTTTAGATGTTTATTTTCTTTCATGTAATAGACATATTTTATCTTTTCAATTGTAAAGGGTCGTGACCCTACTTTTGTTTTTGATATTGGTAAGATGGCCATGTGAGACAATAGACTTCCGCTGTGTTTTAAATGAGTATTTTTTATTGTATGGATTTAAATAACTTTTAATTCCATCCCATTTTCCTTATATCGAATGTTATGAATGTTATGAGGCTTGTATGAGAATTTTTAGAGTCTTGTACGCCGTGTCTCTTCCGGGGTATAGGATCGGGTCGTGACAAACGTGGTATCAAAGCATAAGATTTTGGATATGGTTCTTAGGATTGATGTCTCACAAGCCACGTCTAGTAGAGTCTTGTTCATCGGTGTGAGTCGTGACACATCTATTAGTGAGAGGCAATATGAGGTTTTGGAAGTTACACTTCTTTCATTATTCTTGAAGTCGTGCCTTAGTGTTTCGATCTATAAGTGTCCTTTTCCTAATCCTTCTCTTGTGTTTATATGACATGAATATAATAAGGACTACCGCAAGGAGAGTGGAAGAGTAGATTGTGAATGAGGGAGGTCCTCCCCAAGATCCTCAAGGTGACCAAGTTCCTCTAGGCAATCAAGGCAATCAAGTTTCGGTTGAACCTCCGGCCATGACTAATGAAGAAGTTAGGTCGGCTCTTTTGATGATGGATCAAGCCGTAACTACTCAAGCTCAAGCCATGACGGCTGAAGATACTAGGGGTGTTGAGACTAATGTGAACCCTATTGTGAACACTATGGCTTCTAGGTTGAGAGACTTTGTAAGGATGAATCCTTGGTGTTTCTAGGATCTAAGGTGGGAGAGGATCCCTAAGAATTTTTGGAAGAGGTGTATAAGGTTGTCAATGCTATGGGTGTGACTTCTATAGAAAAGGCAAAACTTGCCTCCTATCAATTGAAGGATGTGGCCCAAATGTGGTTCACTCAATGGAAGAGCAATAGGCCGGTAGGAGTGAGGCCTATAGATTGGGAATAGTTCAAGGAACCATTCCTTGGTAGGTTCTTTCCCCGTGAGAAGAGGGAGGTTAAGAAGGAGGAGTTTATCAATATTAGGCAAGGTAACATGAATGTTCAAGAGTACTCCTTGAAATTTACTCAATCTTCTAAGTATGCCCCATCTTTGGTGTCAAACCCTAGGGATGAGATAATTCAAATTGTAACGGGTATATGCGACCTAGTTGAGGAAGAGTGTCGTACAACAATGCTTCATGATGATAAGAACATTTCTAGGCTCATTGTGTATCCTCAATCTATTAAGGAGTCCAAACTCAAGAGGAAGAATTGGGAGTTGAAGAGGTCTAGGCCTGATGAGGAAGGTCAACCTAGGATCAAAAAGAGAGCTCCAAACCAAGATTGTTCAACCACTCCTAGGTCTAACCAAGAGAAAGGTGGTGGACCTTCATTTTCTAAACCTACTTGCACCACTTGTGGGAAAAGACATTATGGGAAGTGCCTAGCCGGTACTAATGGGTGCTATGGTTGTGGTAAGAGTGATCACCAAGTGAGAAATTTTCATACTCTTTCGGTCAAAGGAAGGGAGGCAAAACAAGCTTCTCTTAATGACCCGGATCCTAATACTCCCAAGAAAAATTGTTTCTATGTACTTCAAGCAAAAGAGGGCAAATGAGCTCTTCCATGAAGGCACCGGTAAGTCATGATTTCTTATAGTTGTGAATGTCTTGTTGAGGTCTCTATGTTATTATTTCATGGTAGCCTTAGAATGGGTTTACCCTTAAGGATGAGATGGTATGTGAATAGTAAGGTTTTTTAGAATTCTGATATCCTTATCTCTTTCCTTCTATTCCTATTCAAGCTTGAGACCAAGAGTTCCTTGTAGCTTGTTTCATGTCTTAGAGTTATGTGTGACTTATGTGTTTCCATGATCTTCTTATGTTATGCATGTTTTGATGAAATTTATGCTTAATCAGAAAATGAGACTTTTGATTTATGTGTTCCTCATGTTGATGTGCATCTGAATTGAGTTGCCTAAATGCTTCATGAGTTAAATTATTGAGTATGCTAAAATGTGTTTTTGAGAAGAGTTGCATAAATTACCTTATGATGATGTAATGAGAATGTTGTGAGTTGGAGAAGGTAATTGCTTCAACGAAATAAGAAATGTTGATGTTTTTGTGCATAATGAGTTTGTAGATGTAGTTCCTACTTTCTTGTGTTGCATTGAGCTTATTGATGTGGAGTTGATGTTTTCTCCTACGATTTTGTGCATGGTAATGATGTGTCATGCATGATGGGCTGCTAGTCTTGAGTCGTTAATCCCTTAAAGTATTTAAAGTGTCATTCGAGGATGAATGTTCCTAAGGGGGAGATAATGTAACGACTCAGAAAATGATAGGTTAATCTAGAGCCTAAACGTGAGGGTTAACGTCAAGAGTTAAGGGCAAGGGCTAAGGATTTTGGGTGTAGGCCATGGTGAGGGGCCAAGGCTGCCTAAAAACTAGGCTTAGCCACTGCCTACCATGAACACGAGGGTCTTCCCGACCCGTAGTGTCTATCACGAGTCGTGGTGCCACCCGTGGTTGACATGGCAGTGTGCCATTGTGAGGTGCCAAGCCAAGGCTTCCCTTCACGAGCCACTTCACGGTTCGTAGTCATGACCACGGGCCATGGGAAGGCTCGTGGCGTTTCCTGAGCTTGGAGGAAGTTGTGCAAAGTTGAGGGAGCTATGGCCCCATAGACCACGGGCACCACCATGAGCCATGGTACCCTAGACGGTCTGTATAAGTGGTTGTGAAGATCACTTGGTTGCATGGGAAGCAAGGCAACTTGGTCAAGCTTCTGCCTCCATGACCACGACCATCACCACGACTCGTGGTCTTGCCCACAGATCGTCAGAGGTCTCGCGGTCTTCCCTTAGGCCCTTGAGGGCTTGGCAAGGTGGAGAGGCACACTGGTCAAGGGACCACGGGCAACACCACGAGCCGTGGTTCCCCTCACGACCCGTCAAAGTGGGCGTGGTCCCTGACGGGGCTGCCTTAGTTAGGGTTTTTTGTGTAATTTCATTTTAATTAATTAATGTGTGGGGTTGTTTTTAATTGTTTTATATCACTAGTATACATAGTTTTAAGTCTTAAAACAATTCATTTACTCCTTATTTCTCAAAAACCCAAATCAAATAAAAAAAGTTCCTCCTTTCAAAACTTCTCTCTCTAGAAGTTCCCAATGAAGAAGTAGAAGAAGCTGGAGCTAGGGTTTGTGGATTCAAGGTGTTCTTCTTCAAATTTCTTGGGGATTCACAAGCAAGGTATGGTGATCCTTTGTAATGACCCGAGAGCACCCCCTAGTCGTTAGCGGCGTATTCGACCTCTCGCAGGTCTTATACAAGCCCTTAGAATTCGTCATAGTATTATCATAGAAAAATAGCGGAAAATTTAAAAAAATTCATAATATAACACAAGACTTAGAAAGTCACCTCATTTAAACCTTTAATACAAAATCGGAATACTACGTCTCAAAGTAGCCATCTTAAAACACGACTACAACACAAGAGGGACACGGCCCTTACAATACAAAAGAAACTACTATCTAATACATTGAACTTAAGGAAACTCTTTAACATAAAGGTCCTTGAATCTTTAAGGACACACTTGAACTTGGGAATAGTAAGCCAAGCTCATCACTTCTAGGAAAGTCCTTTAGCCACCACCACCTACATTTGGTGTAAAAAGATGAAGAAGAATGGTGTTAGTACAAGAATGCACTAAGTATGATAACCATGCAAAAACATGCTTATCAAAGGACATTTAGTTGGAAACCATGCATCATGCCTTTTTAGAGAAACTTCAAGAACCTTTAACACATTAGGCACAATATAAACCACATACCTCATCATACACATGGAAACCATTCGTAATAGCACATAAGCCACTTATAACATTTTAGGCACATTCAATGCATACAATACATTACCTTCCTCTTTATCTTAACTCTTTTCCTCAAGCAACCCTTAGGGAATACTTAGTGCAATGTATCACCTTAAGGTTACCAAAGGTGAACTTACATATAGCCTTCATCAATCCAACCACATATATTCATAGA
>JAJOOO010023739.1:0-13676 GCA_029582685.1 Solanum piurae | reverse complement strand
TCCTCAAGGTTCGAGTAGAGCCACACGGACAATATAATATTGAATCTTCCAAGACTCAAGTGTGTGTAGAGAGCTGCAATAGTGGTGCGAAGTATAAATCAAACACTGTCAACTTGCAGAATTGAGGAAACAAATTCATTGCCTTCAAAGAATTCCATATTACCAAGAATCATAACAAAGGCCACAACTCTAAACAATTTCATCTGCTCTCTTTTGCCAAGCCAAGCAATTTTCAATATCTCTTTTATATTAACAGAATCATGAGCAGAAGTAATACACGCTATTATTTCATAGCAATAAGATTGTTGGAGATAGGAAAATGATTCAGGATCCCTCAATCTACACTTCTTGTTTACCTCCATAGGTGTTTCACAGAGAAGGGAGAGATAATGATGTTTTTGTTGAAGAATTATAGCAAGAAAGGCTTGAGAGCTTGCGAGGAGAGGCAGTCTCATGGCCGCACCGGATGTTTTTCTAAGCTCTGCAAGCTGAATCTGTTGTGCTACAGTGCGCTCTTCAACAAGTCTATGGCCATCGAAATGGGCAAGATAGCACATAAGTCTCGTAGTAGTTATAAACTTCCCCCAACTACTCAAGATAGAATTACTTTTACTCTTCTCGAGCATTGACTTGTGAACAACATAAACATCAACAATTGAAGCACTTTTCAAAATGAGTACGTATCATGCCCTGTTGATTCCAGCGTTACCATTTCGTCTACAATAGCCCATGTAGCAAAAATGTTCTGAAATCTAAAATTTAAAGAAGTAGTGACTGCCAATGGAATAACAAATAGCAAAACGGATGCATGCATACACCTTTGTTGTCCGAGATCCCACACTAGAGTCATAGAGTTATCATAAGCGATGAAGCCAAATGTACCAATAGAGCCCAATAACAATAATGGTTTCGGGTTAACTGTATAATCACTGACAGCCTTAGACTTGAAACTGATACCTGGATCCCATACGAAATGATTTGTTGCAGTTCCAAGAACAACGACAATGTCACCACAATTAAATAAAAATTGACACAAAATATTGTGAGTACTAAATTTACAAGTAAATTTTCCATGTTCCACAACAAGCATCAATTCATCCAAAAGCCTGTTACTGTGTGCAATGCTATTCTCAAACTCAGCAAGATATATGTTGTCAAAGGTCTCAAATTCAATTTTTGATTTTTTTGAGCCACGATCCATAAAAGTAGTAGTGACATACCTCTTTGATATATCTTTTGGAGAACAATCATCGAATAGTTGTGCTTCATTGTGTTTAGGGCCTGGTGATTCTTCATCAAGCATATCGTTTGGAGTATCGGGTTGCACCTCTGCGACTATCATGGGGCAGCAACGAGGAAAACATTCGTCGAACACCCTAGGTGACTGAATATCGTCCAAATCAGCTACAAAACTAGAGGCGGAAGAAGTTTCCTGTATTTCTTTGGTGAAAACTCCGGTAGACGTTTCATCGAACATATTGTCCACATGACTTGAATGTTCCACGATAGAAGTTCCAAATAACTCTAGATGAATCTCAACATTATCAACACAACTTGAGTTTTCTTCGGTCAAAGAAATCTCTCAGCTAAGGACTGTAGCAGCACTAATCCCGACATCTTCTACTAGAACCTGCTTAGACGTAGCTGAATATTTGTTCTCGATCTTCTGAAGCAAAGCTAGAATATTGGAAATTTGAGCATCCACCACAGGAGACTTTGTATACGTTCGTTTCGGAAAACGCAGGGCCAACTTCTCCTTGAAATGGGTCCAATCAAAAAATTGTTTGTTGCGACACATCCAACGGAACCACTCGAGGGCCTCACCATCGAGATATAATAAATGAAGAGGCATCTAGTGTTCTTCGGAGAAGCCCAAAAAATTGAAGTATCGTTCTGCCCTAGAAATCCAGTCCTCTGGATCAGCGTTGCCATTAAATCGATCTAAAACGACAACTTCCATTAGAGTACGTTGATGAAAGCACCAATGTAACAACCCAATACTATTTCACTAAATCATAATTGAAATTACAAGGGAATTTAAGAACTAGATAGAAATGGAAGAACACAAGTACAAGAAAGGGATGAGAAGAAGAACCCATAGAAAGGGGATGAGAGGACTTGGATATTTTCTCAACAATTTTCATATCTCCAATTTGCTCTCCCAAGTCGTTTTTATCAACCCGAATCCCAAACATAGTCTGGCCTAATTGCTTGTTCTCGGCCCAATAGGTCTTGCCAGCCCAACAACTATTTGTGTGATCTTGGTATTCCTATTGGGTTGGACTTGGTTCATAACAACCTTCCAATTTGAATTTTGATAAACTTCAATGAGAGCATTGCCCTTGCATTCCAGTATTGTTGATCAGATCCATGTAAGATTAACACTTTCTCCTCCTTTTTGTTTGTCCCCATTAAACCCCTAAACCGCTCCATTTTGTAGTTGAAGACGAAAAATAAAGGAATGCTCCCGCGGTTCATCGTTGTGATCTTCTTCCTGGATGCTTGTTATGAACTCAGATTTGGTTCCTTGTCTCTTGACTTTTGCTAGTCCCTGTAATCTTTTTTTTTGGTTGTCATCGCTTAGGGTTGGATTTATTGCACATACAACTCTTTTGCTCCTTACATAAATCTTATCTAACTTGTACATATCATATATGTAGCACATTGTGTTGCCTTACATGCACCTAAGCATATTGACCATTATTGTTGCTGATGATTCTCCTTGTTTAAATTCTCAATGTTGGGATATGCTGTTTATAAATATTTAATATCCTTTTCCCCATACTTGGTAGATGATTGAAGTTCTGGTACTCTTGTTTATCATCTTTATTTATTGTTGTATTTGCTATGTAATCTGCTAGCTGATTTGCTTCTCTAAAGATATGTTGAACATGCACGTTGAGTTGTATAACTATGTCATGTATGTCCTCTATCATCTCCCTTAATTACCAAGGTATTCTCCAATTCCTAGTAACCATGTTTTAAACCATAAGAGAATCTGTTTCCAGCTGAATTTGGTTAAAACCTTTCCTTTTGCAAAAATGTAATGCTTCCCAAATTGCTCTCACATCTGCCTCCATATTGGTAGTAACTCTTATATCTTGTGATGCCACATACATAAGATCTCCATCGCTATTCCTAATGTAAAATTCATACGCATTTTGTCCTGGATTTCCTTTGCTAACTCCATCTGTATTGCAAGTCATCCACCCTTCTCTTGGTAGCTTCCATATTACTAGAAGATGGTGAAGAGTAGGCCTGTAATGCTGCAAAATATTAACCATTTCTGGCCAGGGCATGCTGTCCCTTTAATCTATGGGAATTTTATCCTTAGTAATTGATGCATTGTCAATTGACATTGATGATGAATCCAATCATAAGATGTTGTCTTCCCATTTCTTAATGCATTTCTTCTTTTCCACTATTCCCACATAATGATTGCTGGAACTACCTTCAGAATCTGATCCAATTTATTCGATATTTTGTGTTCCCACCATCTATGAATGATTTGTTGAAGGTTCAACCCATTTATATTGATACCTACACAAGTAGCAAACTGCTTCCATAGCTTTTGAGATAGGAGAGCTGTTAGAAATAAATGTGACATGGTTTCCAACTCTCCTTTCTCACAACAGTAACATTTGGATACCACATGAATCTTCATCCTTTTGATATTATCATCAGTGGCAATTCTTCTCCTCCACACTCTCCATAAGAAAAATCCAATCTTTCAAGGAAGACCTTTCACCCACATGTACTTATTCCATTCATTCGCCTCCGTTTTGCTGCTCATATTCTGGAAGGCTAATTTGACGGTGAAAATTCCTTTCTCATTCCCTATCCACCAAGCCTTGTCCGTACTGTCCTCATAAATATTGGCTCTTATATTTGTTGTTATATGCTGCACCATTTCGTCCGACAAAGACCTCCAGCTTACAAACATTCCAAGAGTCATTTGCTATGAATTCTTTCACTTCCAACTCTTCTTCTTGTGCCAATTCTCCTTCTGTATAAAAAATGGTACCTTGCCTAGTCCAATTGTCGAACCAAAAGCTGGGATTTTCAATTTTTAATTGCCACCATATATCATGTTCTACTTTTTTTTTTATATTGATCATTTTCCTCCACACATGTGATGCTCCTGAGCTTTTTACCAATACTGGGTGCAGTTTCTTATAATATTTGTTCCACATGTATGTCGCCCACAAGGAATTTATGGAAACTCTAAAGTTCCACCAAAGTTTAGCAAACAAGACTTTATTAATGTCATGTAATGATCTAAATCGAATTCCCCCTTCTTCATTTGGATAACACAAATCCCTCCATGCCACCCAATGTTTTCCTTTAATACCTCCTACATTTCCCTAAAAGAACTTTGCAAATATTTGATGTATTTGATCTATCACTTTCTTAGGTGGGTTCATTGCTGATAACATATAAACTGGCATTGACTGGAGAACATTATTCACAATCACCTATTTTCCTCCTAACGATAGATATTTGTTATGCCAAGACATAATTCTTCTCGATATTTTCCTAAGTAGTTCTTCAAACTAACTAGCAGTTTTCCTACCATAATAAATCGGGCAACCTAAATATGTGAAAGAAAAATTACCTTGTCTAATTCCAGTTAATCTCTTCATTCTGATAGCTACAATCAAAGGTGTTTTATCATGAAGATAGAAAAAATTCTTTGATTTGTTAATCTTCTGTCCTGACACATATATCTTCATAGTCACGTAGTATTTTCATCATATTAATCACTAATCTTCTATCTCTTGAACAGAATAAGATTGTGTCATCCGCATATGAAAGGTGATTTATCTGTGGACTCCACTTTGGAAGCCCAAAACCTTTAAAATCAGCATCCTTGTGCAGGCTGTTAAGCCCTCTCACTAGTACCTCCGCTGTGATGATGAAAAGTATTGGAGATAAGGGATCTCCTTGTTTCAAACCCCTTGAAGATTGAAAAAAACCATGTGCCCTTCCATTTATTAAAATTGAATACCAGTTATTTGATACAATCTGCCATATCATATCAATCATTTCTTCCACGAAACCAAACTTCCTTAACACTTAGTTAGAAATATCCAAGACATTCTATCATATGCCTTGGCCATATCTAATTTAACCACCACATTAACATTTTTGCTTCTCATGTTCATGTCTTTGATTATTTCTTGAGCCAACAGTATGTTCTCCGTAATACTCCTTCCTTTCATGAATCCTGACTGAGTCGGAGATATAATTTTATGCAAAATCCTTGCCATTCTCTCATGTATCACCCTCAAAACGATCTTATTCATAAAAGAGCTTAGACTGATAGGTCTTAAATTAGAAAATTTCCTTATCACCTCTTTCTTTGGTAAAAGTACCAAGTTCATATGGGTAATATAATTTGTCAACTCTTGACCACAAAAGAAAGCTCTCACCATCTTGGTAATATCATCTCCTACTATATCCCAACAACTTTGGAAGAAATGGCATGTGAACCCGTCAGGACCACACGCACTACTTCCATTTAAATTAAATACCACTGTCTTCACTTCTTCTTTATCAGGCAGACTGATTATTGCTTCATTCTCTTCCTGTGAAATGATTCTTGGAATGTGTTCAAGAATTGTGAACTATGTGTCATCACTGTCCTCCCAAAATTGATCTGTAAAAAATTCCACTGTCGCTTGTCCAATTTGGTTATTCCACTGCAATATAACTCCACGATCTGTTTCTATTTCTGCAATATGGAGCTTCTTTCTTCTCCCCTTCACATAAGAATGAAAGAACTTAGTGTTTCTGTCCCCTTCTGAAAACCATTTCATTCCTGTTTTTTGCCTCCAAAAGTCTTCTTCTATGCTAAGGAACTTCTTCAAATCCGCTTCTACTTTACTCAATTCTGCCCTATTACTTTCTTATGGTTGTCTCTAGTTGTGCTTCCTTCACTTTTATGACGTCTTTTATAGTGGTAATTTGTTGAAATATGTTACCAAAAACCTCTTTACTCCATACTACTAACGCCTTCTTCACGTTCTTCATTTTCGCTTGAAACTACTGCCACTATCTTCTTGAATTGCTGATTTTTACTCCAAAAATTCAAGAATCTGAAAGGACGAATTGATGGTTCTTCTTCCGTGTTACAAATCATATGCAATGGAGCATGATCGGACCCTTGTCTGATAAGATGTTTGACTTCTGATGATGGGAATAAGTCCATGAACTGCTGATTTACCAAAATTATGTCCAATCTTTTGAATATGCATTCCTCTTCAATTCGCCCATTCCACCATGTATACTTGCTTTCTGGAAAATGCACCTCTGTAAGTGCACTATTACTAATGAAAGCTGCAAAATCCAGCGCCTCAGTCTGCGTGAATTGTAGTCCTCCCGACTTCTCCTCTTCATTTAATATGACATTAAAATCACCCCCAATAATCCAAGGGCATTGATCCATATCCCCAAAAGTCCCCAATTCTTCCCATAATTCTAACCGGTTCAATGCATTGCATCTAGCATATACCGCCGATATGAGAAATTCTTGATTATTCATGTTGAACTTCAATGTTACTTGTTGCACCGTATCTAGTATTATATCACCTTTCCAGTCCTCTCTCCAAAAAATCAGTTTTTTCCTGAATAATTCACCCCGACATTTATAAATCCTAGCTTCCTTTTGTATTGATCTAGCTCTGATGGACTCTGAAAAGGCTCTATCAATGCTATGAATGAGTAATGAAATCTTTTATTCAGATCCATTAACCTCTCAAAAGATTTTTGAGTATTAATTGATCTGATGTTTCAAAAGAGTAATTTTTTTTTCTATCATTGATCACTATGAGTAGCTCTCTCCTTGCTGCTCCTTGTTTGTACTGTAACGGTATCATTTGTCTGCCTTTCCTTGCCCCATGTTTCAAGCTATTAGTATGTCTTGGTGATAAATCACTTGCTTCACTAATTTGCTGAATATTATATTTCATATCATCATCCTTCTCTGTGTCATGTTTGTGTTTCACTATCTCTTCATCCTTCTCTATTAAATTTGGTCCTATTCTTTCCACAATTGGTTCATTTTCTATATTATTGTCCCTATCCAGGTCAATAATTGCATCCAACCTGTTGTGTAGAATCTTTTTCACTGTTTGTTTCCACCATCCCCTGCTCCTTGATGTGATTGGTTGTTGCATCCTCTTTATTGTCTTTATTTGTTCCCTCCTTGTGACCACTGACTCTATCCTCAAATAATGTTGTATTAGCCCCTTTTGAACTGTTGTTGACCTCTATTTCATTTGTGCCCTTCGTTCTAGCTTGTGTTTTTTTTCTCCCCTCCTTGTTGTAACTCCCTTGGACCCTAGGCGTTTCTTCTTTGTCATCCTCTAATGCCATCATATTCTCTTTTAGTTGTTCTTCTTCCTCCTCTTTTCCTTTCATCTTTTGCTCCAGTATATTGAACTGATTTCTAGTAATTATACCTACCTTATTCCACATTTTTTCAGGTTGCTTATTTCGACCCTACCCCATTTTTTATATTTTTGTTCCACAAATTCCTCTTCTTTCTTTTCAGTTGGTCTATCACCATTTTTGCCATCTACCACCCTCCTTGAATCTTTCCATGCCTTTTTCTTATCCTCTTCACGACCCTTTTTCTCCTCTGGATACAACTCTAGGTGCTCCACATAGCACTATTCAGCATTGTGGCCCTAGATCATACTAGTTTGACAATACTTCGGTACGTAATCATATTTTATTTTAATCCACTTCTCCACCACCTCTTCATTTTGTTTTCTCACTCCAATTTTAATACGTTTAGAAAATTCCTTTAGAAGATCCACCTCCACCTTCACTCTAGCACAACTCGGCCTTGTCTGATTCCTTGTCGCCATGTCCACCTGCAATGACTTCCCTACTGCTGCTGCTAGGGGAAAAACTGCTTCATTTCCAAAAAAAAATAGAAGAAGTGATGGAAACGATATCCACGCAATCGTTGTTGATGTCTCCTCCTCCGGGTTAAACATTGGGTCCCATTTTAAGGTTCTCATAGTAAAGGACCAATTATTCTGTATGATGTAAAAAGCTGGTTTTGATAATAGGTGAACGTAGTCCTCTAATAGTGTTACCCTTATCAAGACATGTCTCTTGCTTATCAGTCCGATGCTACATTCTCCCTTTAATTCACATTGCTTGGGAATAAGCTTTCGTAGCTCTTGTATATCTAGCCATACATACGAGAACTTCTCAATTACTGCATATTCTAAATTTTCATTGACAATCATCTGATTCACTTCCTCATGTTCCCATATTACATGTGGTTCTCCATGTAGATACGATATTGGCTTTAGTGGTACTGGTTTCACATGTGCTTTTTGCTGCCTGAGAGAGTCAGCGTATGAGACTGCCAATGTGCCAACCCCGGAGGAGGTTGGCCATTGGAAAAACTATGGTTGTTGGCGTTAGGGTTTTTTCCTATTTTTCTAGAGAGCGTTCTGTTTGATCATATACTTATTGTTACTTAACAAATATATTTGACAAATATCTCAAATTCTAGAAAAAGAAGGGAATTTTAATATTTTTTTTAAATATCCCAAACTTTTATATTCTATAAAAATACCCAATATTTATAGTTTTGGACTAAATTTCATTCCTAGTTTGTTGTAAAAAAATTTATACATATTTTATACAATTTTATTCGAGGTCGCTCTTTGAAGTCACTTCCAATTACAAGTAATAATAGTAGTTTTTAGTATACAATCAGTGGTATTTTTCTTTTGTTTTCTTCCTTTGTTCTCAAATTCATATTAATTTTGTATGTTGCCATGACTTTTCACAAAGCATTTTCATTATAAAATGATAATACAAACTTATGGATATTTTCAATAATTTTAGAACTTATGAATATAAATCATATAATTTAAAAAATCAGATATTTCTTTCAAAATCTATGATCATGAAACTTTATCCAGAACTTCAGCCAAAATTAACTTACCAAAAATTATTAGAAAATTTATGATCAAACCCTAGCTAAGAATGGAGGAAAGATACATATAAATTACCTCATCACTACAAGTAAGGTAAGGTCCAAGTGTTCTGATTTGTATATTTATGTTTGTGTTTAGTACTTTTATTATTAAAAAAAAATATTAATCGTAGTCACCTCGCCTAATCAGGGGGAGATTTAGAAGTGGGACAGAGAGATGATGTTATTATATGATAATCAATCAAAAAATTTCAAATACAAATTTAATACACACTGATGATCATGAGCATCTGCTTCTTAAAAATTACAACTACATTATGATAAATTGCACCCTCAATATGTAGGGAATTTTTTTTTAAACTAACAGCTCTCTTCCTCAAGTTTGCCCTTATTATCAGCATACTTTTGAAGATTCTCACCATGCAACTTGCCATACCTAAACTCATCAAATATTTCAACTCCCATATTTATGTAAAAATCATATGATTTCTTATTCCAAACTGCTACTATTCCCTCTACCGATACGAAGCCATTGTTGGCAGCAATGGATGCAACTGTCCCAAACAACAAACTCCCCATTCCCAACTTTCTATAACTCTCTCTGAAGTAAAGACTCTCAAAATAGAATCCTGGCTTGTCAGAGAAGCATGAATAATTAGCGTAAAAGAAAGCATATCCCGCTATGTAAGCATCACTCTTATCATCATATTTGGACCTGAACTCCTCAACTTGTCCTTCTACGACAGGGAATTTAAGGTCGAAAGTTGTAAGGACAGGCTTGAACCCTTCGTTAGTGGGTTCGTTAAAAGGGGTTGGAGAGACTTCGAGTAGAAGTACGGATGGCCCGTAGAAGAGTGGAAGAGGATTTTCTTTAAAAAGCAATCCCTCTAAGGAGGACTCGGTAGCTTTGTATAAATGAGTGTTGTTATGGTATGCATGGATTTGGTAAAATAATTGATATATATGGTACAAATCAGATTTCGTAGCCAGACGAAGTCTTGTGTATATCTTTCCGATGATGGTAACATTGTTATTTTCCGATGATGCATCGGTGGTTATTGTATCAGATAGAGATGAAGCCATGGTAATGAGGGAAAATATTCAAAGGACTGTGAAGAAGGTTTTGTAATTAATGGGATATTGTTTGAAAATATTTTTGGATATATAATGGTTATTTATAGTGGAGTTGTAGTCTTTTTAATTATTTTATAGTACTAAAAAACTTATTTAGTTAGTGGGGTTGGTGGAGGAAACTCAAGTGTGCATTCTTGTTATCATTATTAGGGGATGCTAATGACTATATATCCTAAAATAAGATAATACTAATAATGCAAATACATTAAGATATGATGATAAAAAGTTTGTGAGTAGGTGATGAAAGGGAAGTCTCAACTATGCATGCTGTCCACTAAAACTTTTTGTCTAACTATTCTGGATTTTTGCTAGTATTAGAAGATATTTAGTACAACAACTATTACGCTTCATTTCAATCATTGAACAAATTAGGTTGGTTATATAACTTTTTATATTCTTTATTTTTAATTAAAAAAATATAAATTAACGATGGATAACTTCTATAATCGAACAAAATTATTTGTCACAAATCTTATTTAGTAACAGATTATATATCAAAAAAGTTATGTTCCGAGTAATTTGACAAATATTAGTTGGCATCACTAACAATATCCCCTGTGTGATCGATATCCATTGGGGTGCATAGTACCTAATTAGAGCTCGAGTGAAGCTTTATCATTGGCTGATACCTTATCTTTATAACATATATTAAATAGTTTTTTTCTACATCGGTAAAGACATTCTAAATTCTAAACAATTTATTATTTACGAAGCTAATAATATCGAACTCAACTCTCATCTACATCTTAGAACCTTAAAAACTTCTTCCAACTTTATAGTCATCTACTTTAACACTATTATCTCACTTTTATTTGTTAAAACTTACTATATTCAACCGCTAATAACTAAATCTTACTAATTAAGCTAAGATGTGTTATCGTAACCTCATATAAATTCATCCGCATGCACTGATTTTTCGATAAATATCACCAATAGTGTATAGTGGGTAGTGGGTGTACTCCACTACCTAAATTGAGACTAATTAAAGGGTTTCACCAACTCCTTTTTTGACTTTTTTATTTGAGCTTGAAAATGCTTTAAGAAAACAAAAACAGTAGGACCATGCAAAATATGAAAATATCGTACAAATAGTAACTTCTATGAAGAAATTAAACGATAATTCTTCCAAAATTAAATATGTTGAGGCATGAAAGCCAAATGAAGTCGTCAACATTGGCAGTAAAATGTTTACCAAGATGCATGAAATCTCAATAAGAACAATATATGTATGAGAAACTCTTATTTATAATGTGTAAAAATATTTTTATATATATAGTCCACTTAATTATGAGTTACCCACCAAAGGCAAAGAAATTAAAAGTGTGTGAGGCTCACCTATGTTTGATAAGTAGTGTTGTGGTCCATAAATAATTTTGCTTTTCAATATTTTTTTCCTTTCATCATTTCTACTTTATTAGTACTATTCTTTTCACATTTCTCCCTTTTATATTTATCTTCTTAAAAAAAAGTGTCAAATTCTTCTCAAATCAACATGATATTGAGATAATTTAAAAATTATAAAAAGTTAATGTTTTATAAAAGATAGAGCAAAAATTATGAAAATTAGTAATCAAGTCAAATACATTATTTTTAAAATTTGTTTACGAAGGAAATATCAAAATAATGGAGAATTGTTTTTTCCTTGGGACCATTTCTGAATCTCTTTATAATAATTTATCTTTTATCTCATTATAAGTTACTTCTCTATATCTTATTAATTATTTAAATATTTGTATTTTATTTATATTTTAGAAATCACTATTATAAAGAGATAAAAAAGGAGATGTTTATCATTTTTTTAATAATGAGATAAAATAAAAACTATTATAAATAAAGAGATAAGAAAAAATGGCTTCAGAGAAAAAATATTTCTCAATTATTTGGAAATTTCCTCCGTTTATAAACTTTTATACCAATATATATAACTTGATTATTAGTTTTATATTTTTTTCTATATTTTTTATAACGGTAATATTTTTTGTGATATTTAAATTATCAGAAAAATAAAAGTCAATTAAAACATTTTTTTCAAGAATGGCTTTAGCAAGATGTTGATGGAGTCCACTCTGTCGTGTTTGTGAAGCAGCGTAAAACAATCTAAAGCACACCATAAATAATAATTAAAAAAAAGAAAGATATATAACATGCACATTTGAGTTGATCTCCACCAACAAAATAATCAATCATTCATCACATTTGTATTTGAAAATTTTAAATTGATTATTACATTAAAATAAGCCCTATGATTCATTTAATTTTATCTGGCACAATTATTATTTGGGAAATCGCCCAAGAAATAGTAGTATATTTTGTTAAAACCTATTCAAAAATTGTTAGGAATATTGATGGGGTCATTCACACAAATGTCTCTATTTTGTGGTGATGTTTATTTTTTGTCTTTTCAGATTTGTTGTACGTTTCTAATTTTTATTATATTTTTCAACATTTTAAATAATAAATAAATGGTTTAACGTATCTTTTAAGATTCAATAATAATATATCGAGTGAAATTTACAAGTGGAATCCGAAGAGGATAGAATATACGTAGATCTTATCATTATTTCGTGGAGATAGAGAGACCATTTTCAAATATTATAACACTCAAATAACAAATATTATTTTTGTAGTATAAGTTTGTGTGTTCATATTATTGGTGTCAAATGATGAATCTCTTTCGTATCTTGCACGCATAAGTTATATTGTAAAATACATAACAAGTTATATCATATTGAGAGGGTAATTTATGGCATAAAAATTGTAACAAATTATATCATATGCCAAGAGGGCATAGTATATATTTCAAAGAAAAATACAATACACAGCCTCACACATATACCCTATCATTTTTTCGCTAAATATGATGAAGAGAATATGTTAAAGATATAACTTCAATTAGATTCTAAAAGAACACTAAAAAAAATTATGTCATGTAACTTAATTTCTATTTAACTTATTATGTCAAGTAAGATAAAAAAAAATTAATAACATATATAAAGCAAATTAGGTGTAAATAAATAAAGATACTATAGTAATTTTTTATGAAACTTTTATGTGTCAAAAAAGAAATTTATTACAACATTCTGGACCTTACAATTTATTCAGAACATTATTCTTTAGATGACGGAATGGTTATTAATCACTCGATTATAATCAAATATCCTCAAAAGATCTGTGTTTTCAAGTAGAAGGTTGTTTTCACAATTAATGTTTTAAGATACAATAAAACAGTAGAAATTATTTTATATTTAACTAGTTATTTAACTCAGCCATTAGAGTATCAAACTTCTTGATAATTGTGGATAATAAGTGTCAAAAATACACCTAAACTATCTCCTTTTTTTGAGTTTCATACTTAAAACTATTGAGAGTGTAAGTTTCATTCCTAAACTATTACTTTTTAGTTTAAGAAACACACATCAGTGGTGTGTGTAATGCACTCTCTCTTTTATTTGAAAAAAAACTTGACACATGACATTTCACATAAACAAAAATTAAATGATAAACTATTAATATTAATTAAAAATTAAAGATTAAAGTATTATTATCCAAAAAAGAATTAAATTATTTTTCTTACCCC
>JAJOOO010023734.1:0-11962 GCA_029582685.1 Solanum piurae | reverse complement strand
GCCCCATTTATCTAAGTATTTATTAGGATGAGGTACAAAATTTGAAATTAACAGTCTGTGCGAGTTTTTACCTTTCATGCTAAATTAAGATTGAGTCAGACTTTTATACAGATAATGGACATAGAATAAGGGGAAACAAAATGTTTGATGCATGTGAAAAAGTTGGATGTTTTGAATAATTATTTATGTAGAATTGAAATGTAACTTTTGGAAACAAGTAATACTAAGATTTTTAGATGATTATATTTTTTTTCATGATAATTAATGTAATAATTGCATGTGAATAAACAAGAAAATTAAGCCTGCCTATGGGATGAACTTGATGACCCTTAATATAATATAAGATTACTATTCATTTTGACTTAAGCTCATGTTATTTTTGCCAAAAAGTCTAGCATTATTAATATTTTATTCTTACAATTAGGAGTGTTAAAGAGATGAAATTGATTAAATTTAAACATATCAAAATGAATTGAATTAATAAATAAACGGATCACTCGTTCATTCATAAAAAGACTAAAAAATTCACTTTGAGTGAAGACGATTGAGTCAAAATGGGTTAAAAAAAATCTCTACCGCTCAAACATGAACCGATTGAATAGATTAAATTTTTACGGCTATTTTTACCCCTCACACATATATAATAAATATAGAAACATTTGGCGCTACACCTAAAAAGAACTAGTATTAGACACATGAAGGAGTACATGTGAAAACACAATTGTATAATTAATAAATCAAAGTACAATTTTTCCAAATGAAAATGATGATAGATGTTGATAAAGCACATAGTTTTGATAGGAAAAATCAAAAATCAGAAAGGACAACTTAAACTGTGTTCTAATATAAGTCCAAAAATACATTCTTCTATTGAGAAAGGGGTCACTTAACCATGCTGATTAGTTAGCTAACAGTTCTGAATAGTTAGTTGATAAATGCAATTAAATATAACTAATTTTGTTACTGCGATTCTGTTACTATGTGACAGTTGTACACTTGTGATAGGTTGATACAATATTTAGTTAGATTGCAGTTTCGCTATATATATATATGTGTATGTACAGTGCAATGTAAACTAACTTCTCACAAAAATGAAATGCTCAAGCTTGTTTCCCTTTTCTTCTTCCTATCCAAACGTGTTGTTCATGATAGAAGAGTAGATATTTTCTCATGGTATCAGAGCTCCGAATTACCAGTTGATTAATCCATTGATTGATCCTCACTTCACTGCGTCTTTTTGATACTCAATTTTTTTTTCCGCAATCTGAATTTTTGGGGAAATGGTGAGCACAGATACAATCGACGATGTTGAGAAGAATCGCAATCATCCATTATATCTCATGTAGTCTGACTCTCCAGGATCTATGTTGACGACAGTCCAGCTCACAGGTGTGGAGAATTATTTGTTATGGAGTCAATCGATGCTCCTAACTCTTCGAGCCAAGAGCAAAGCAGGATTTGTTTTCGGAACCTGTAAAAAGAGTGACTATGATGCTACTTTGGGAGAACAATGGGAAAAGTGTAATGCATTTGTCCTGTCAAGGATTTTGAACTCAGTTTCGAAGGAGTTGATGAGTGGTATCATCTATGCATTTGATGTTGCAACTGTGTGGGCAGATCTGAAAGAGAGGTTCGATAAAGTGGATGGATCGCGAGGCTATCAGCTTCATCGCGATATCTGCACCATCACACAAGGTACCTCATCTGTTTCTGCTTATTTCACTCGATTACGACTTCTTTGGGATGAATTTGATGCTCTCGTAGCTCCACCTTCATGTGGATATGATAAATCAGTAGTATATGCTAGTCATTTGCAGTATATGAAGCTATATGCTTTTTTTATAGGATTGAATGAGTCGTACAACCAGGCTCGTAGCCAAATCCTAATGATGATTCCAATACCCTTTGTAAACAAAGCCTACTCGATGGTGATCTCTGATGAGAGCCAAAGAGTCAGGCTCTTCCTCAGGAGGAGATTTAGGTATTCCTACAACTTTGTATGCTGGTAAGGATGTAGATGCTTTTACCTCTCAAAGGCAATTTGCTGGTAGTAGTTCATCAACTGCATTGTATACTGGTAGACCTAATCAACAACAGTCATTCTACAAGTAAAAGATGGATTATACTTTACTATGTGATGTCTGCAAGATGAAAGGGCACACTAAAGATACATGTTATCGGATTGTTGGATATCCACCTGACTACAAATTTAAGAAGAAACCTGGACCTCATGCAAGATATGGCAGCAATGGAAATGGAAATAGGATGGCTCATGTAAATGCTATTGAGGATAATTGTGGCATTGGACCAGCAGCTCATGTATTCACGCAAGAGCAATATAGTCAGCTCTTCAGGGTGTTAAATAAGGAGAACAATGATATTCCAGCTGTTAATCAAGCAGGTACAAATAATTTGTTTTCCATAGGCACTAAACTAAAGCATTGGGTAGTGGACTCTGGTGCAACAAAGCATACTACAACATCTCTAGATGAACTATTTGATATAGTAGCTTTAGAACAAGGTGATCAAACACATGTACAATTGCCTAATGGTGACACTACTTTAATATCTCATGTTGGTAGTTACAATTGGGGTAATGATGATGTACTAACCAATGTTCTAGTAGTCCATGACTTTCACTATGATCTATTTTATGTGGTTCAGTTGACCAGACAGATTCATTGTTCAATAAGCTTTTTCTCTGAGTTTTGTGTTTTCCAGGACCTCTCAACTGGGAAGGTCAAGGGGATTGGTAAGGAGACTGAAGGTCTCTACTTTATGTTGAATAAAGGTGTTGAAGATGGAAGCCACTTGAATAAAGTTGTGACAACTCAGGTTGAACATAATAAAGAAGCTATTACTGCAAAGTTAATGAATTTCAAAAACACCAAGGAGGAGCACTTGCTATGGCATATGAGACTTGGTCACCCTTCTTTTTCTACTTTGAGGAAACTGATGCCCACTGCAGATAATCATGTCAATGATTGCTTAGTTTGTCCATTAGCTAAACAAACAAGAATTTCATTTCATGTATCATCTACTAGAAGTAGTTCTATAATTGACTTGCTCCGCATTGATGTTTGAGGTCCATATAGGGTTAATACTCATGTTGGTTAGAAGTACTTTTTAACTGTAGTTGATAATTGTTCCAGAATCACATGGTTGTATTTGCTGAGATTGAAATCTGATGTTTTCACAATCTTAAGGTGTTTCTTTCAAATGGTTAAAACTCAATTTGATCATTGTGTAAAGATTGTTAGATCAGATAATGGAGGTGAATTCTTCAATATTGAATGCAATGCATTATTTGAGTCATTGGGCATCATTCATCAAAGTAGTTGTCCCCACACTTCACAACATAATTGAGTGGTGGAAAGAAAACATAGGCATGTATTAGAAGTAGCAAGGAACATCAGATTTCAAAGTGGTCTACTTATCAGGTTTTGGGGAAAATGTGTGTTATCTATTGTGTACTTGATCAACAGACTACCTACTCCTACTTTACAAGGAAAGTCACCTTATGAAGTATTTTACAAGAAAAAATCCAACTTAGATCATCTCAGAACCATTGGCTGCTTATGTTTTGTTACCACACTTCAGCGAAAAGATAAATTCTCTGTCAGGGCTGATGCTTGTATTTTACTGGATATTCACTCACTCAAAAGGGTTATCTTTTCTATCATATTGCTGATAAAAGGTTCTTGGTCAGTAGGAATGTGGTGTTCAAAGAATCAGTATTCTCATTCAAGTCCTTGCATAAGGATTCCTCACAAAATTTGTTTCCTAATACTTCCCAGCTATCAGAGTTAGATGTCATAGCTAATCATGCACCTGACATTCAAGTGATGCCTACAATGGTAGAGGATGGCAGTGATGATGAAATGATGCACAATGCCATTGCATGTACTAGTGAGAGGACACAAGATGATGTTGATGAACCTGTAATCATGCCTCATATTATAAGGAAATCCAGCAGAGTTGTGATCAAGTCAGCTTGACATCAAGATTATGTGACTACTACTAAGAAGACAGTACAACAAGATCAACAGCCTCACTCTTTGTCTAACTATGTCTCTTATCAAAGTATATCTCCTGAATACATGGCTTGTTTAAGTAAGTTTTCAGCTGTTGCTGAGCCCAATTCTTATGAAGAAGAAGTGCAAGATATAAAGTGGATAGATGCAATGCAACAAGAGCTTTAAGCTCTTGCAGATAATGGGACTTGGAACCTAGTTCCTTGGCCACAGGGTAAGCATGTGATAGGATGCAAATGGGTTTTTAAGATATGGCGAAGTGGAAAGGTATAAGGCCAAATTGGTAGCAAAGGGTTACAGCCAAACAACTGGTATAGATTATCAGGAGACTTTTTCACCAGTAGTAAAGATGGTGACAGTAAGGACCATAGTTGCATTAGCTGCTGCAGAAAATTGGTGTTTATATCAAATAAATGTCTACAATGCCTTACAAGGTGATCTCACAGAAGAAATGTTCATGGAATTGCCTAAAGGACTATCAGTAGCACCAAATCACACACAACCTATAGTATGCAGGCTTGTGAAATCAGTTTATGGCCTCAAGGCAGTGAAATTTCAAACTTACAGAAGCATTATTGCAATCTGGATATAGTCAAAGTCATTTGGATTATTCTTTATTCACTAAGAGACAAAGTATTGGTTTGGTTATCATCTTGGTGTATGTTGATGACCTTCTTATCACAGGCAACACTGCAGCACTTATTCAAGACACTAAGGAAGTTCTTCATAAATGGTTCAAGATCAAAGACCTTAGAGAGTTGAAATTCTTTTTAGGGATTGAATTCAGCAGATAAAAAAAACGCATTCTCATGAGTCAAAGAAAGTATGCATTGGAATTATTGGCTGAAGTTGGTGTCACTGCAGGCAAACCAGCCATTACTCCTCTAGAGTGTAACATCAAACTCACTACAGCTTCTGAAGAAGACTGTGGTGAGGAGGAGTTGTTTCATGATGTTTCTCAGTATCAAAGAATGATAGGTAAATTGTTAACTTGACTATTACTAGGCCGAATATTGCCTACACTGTACAAACCTTGAGTCATTCTTGCAAAGACCTAAAGTCCAACACTGGCAAGCAGCTCTTAGGGTCCTTAGGTATATCAAGAATCAACCAGGCTTAGGACTTCTCATGTCTTCACAAAAGGATATGTGTCTAACTGGTTTCTGTGATGTTGATTGGGCTGCATGTCCAAATACCAGAAGATCCGTAACAGGGTACTTGTTGAAATTAGGAGACTCTCTCATCTCTTGGAAATCCAAGAAACAAGCCACAGTCTCAAGGAGCTCTACAGAGGCAGAGTACAGAAGCTTGGCCTGCTTGATAGCTGAGATTGTTTGGGTAACAAATTTATTGAAGGAATTAGGCATTAAGATTAAACAGTCAGTCAGTGTGTTCTGTGATAGTAAAGCAGTAATTCAAATTGCTTCAAACCCTGTATTTCATGAACGAACCAAGCACAAAGAGATCGACTGCCATTTCATTAGATAAAAAATTCAACAAGGACTGATCAACACATTGTACATTCCTACTAAAGATCAACAAGCAGATATATTGACTAAAGCTCTTGGAAGATTACAACATGATTTTTTGCTATCCAAACTTGGTGTTCTGAATGTTTCACCACACCTAATTTGAGGAGGAGTTAGTTAGATTGTAGCTTAGATATATATATATATATGTATGTATAGTGCAATGTAAACTAACTTCTCACAATAATGAAATGCTCATAACTTCTCATCTTCATTGTTCATATAATCTTCCATCTAAATATAATTAACAAGAATACTACGTGTACACTTAATCATTAATTAATGATTACTGTTATTCTAATAATTAAATAATGAAAAAGGAGTGTTTCATCACATTCATCATATACATCTACCTTTGGCAATTTGTTCTTGTTCCAATTCATCAATCACTACGAGAAAAAAAAATTACTACAACTGAATTAATTAAATCATGTACGTGTTTATAATAAATAAAAATAGCTTCCCTTGAGCAACTTATGTTTTTTTTAGATAAACAAATCATTTTGTGTGTTTGACCTATGAAAAATAATGTAGTGTATATGCGTAAAGAAAATGCTAAAATAATTTTAACTAAATTAAGTTCCCTATTTAATGCTCTCAACTAACAAATGAGGAAATTTAATAATCATAGTTAGCTACAGCTTGCCTAATTATGTTCCATAACTATAGTTCATTTGCTATGCTAATTTTCAAAGGTATATTTGACTGTTTTTTTAACAAATTATACAAATTGATTCTTACCAGTAACATATTATATACAACTATTTGCATTGTATATAAACAAGTAATTGTATATAAGTGTTGAAATTATGCAATTGATTCGTAAAAAGTAAAAAAATATACAATCAAAAATAAAAATTTATAAAACCAAACACCAAAAATGAAAGTTTGTATATTCACAAATACATATAGATATGTAGAATATAATAACAAAATTATTAATACATATACAAATATAGAAATATATACAAATTAATATATGTAAATAAGGTTTATACAAATACCTGTGATTTTTCATGTTAAATTTCATTAAATTGTAACCTCAAATTCATAATTATATGAAACTATAATTGTATTAAATAATATACTAATAATATTTATCAATTCGTGTAATTTTTCTAAAATAAATAGTGTAAATTCATTTTTACCTACCTTTAATATTGGTAGTGGATCCATTGGTGATTCAAGGATGGCCCAACAATTATTGGAGAAAGTATATTTTCTTGGTTAAATCCCTTGGCCCTAGAAAATTCTAAGAAATTTCCTACAACTTACAACAGAAAAAACACTTCCTTTGTGTCTCCTCACGAGTAATACTTCCTCGATTTTTATTTGTTCACAATAGACTTTGTATTTTTTCAAAATAATAAATAACATATATATCTTAATGTATTACCATGACGATGAGTATTTTTAAAAATAGAGAAAATAAACAGCGTGTGTACTTAAAATTACAATATTTAAATGGAAATTTAGTAGATTTACATATTTAATTTTAAGATTATCAGTTTAAAAATATTCTTTACGTTTTTAAATTTCATTTTAATTCAAATTTAGATATATAAAACAAAACTGTGTGAACACTATTTTTCCATTGCTTGCTTTACCTTTGGGGCCCAATACATGGATGAAAGTAGAACTAGCAAAATTAGCCCATAAAAATATGACTCGCTCAATCTGATTGAGTTTGGCCTGATCATTGACCTATCTATTTATTTGCTTAGCTCATTTTAGTCAATGAAAAGTTGGGCTAATATATAATTCAAATAGATTAATGAGAAATCTTATGAAACATATTTTCAAAAAGATATATATATTATTTGATATGTTAGAAAATAATTTATTTACTTACGAAAAATTTATAAAAGAATTACAAAGAAATGAAAACTTAGTAACAATTGAGCGGATTAAATTAGGACCCCATTAATATGATTACTATCTCATTTTATTCAAACTCAATTCAACCCAATTAACGATAGTAATTGGCCCAATCTTTAATTTTGATGAAGGCCCAATTCACAGGGTTATATGCAAGTCCAATTTAAATTTGGAACCCACGTTTCATGACAGCTTCTTATAAATGCCAATGCTAACCACTTTAACACCTACTATTTAAAGTTTTATCAATTATTTTAATTTTGTGCACTCACTACCATGAAATTTCAAGTAATTGTGACTATATTTCAAAGACATGGCCAAAAAGTTGCTAATAAGTGCTATTTCTTTAACATAACCATTTCTGTTGAACTTTGGGCTTAATTATTTGGGTCACTGTTGTAAACACAACAGCTCCATTTTATGTAGGTGCATATGTATACACTAATTTATACGTAGGTTCCGCTTCGGGGAGGACGAGTTGACTCCACAAAGCAGAAAATGCCTCGGATATTTCATTAACGGTTACCTAGTCCATAAGTTCTCATGGGCTGGCCATAATTGGGCTACCATTCCCCTTAAGCCCACTAGATTGACATATTTATGTTCTTAATTATGGGAAATTGACATAAATAGTAGTTAAATTAAAAAAGTATCCAACATTTTCTTAAAAATTAATGTAATGGCAAGAAATATTTTAGATCAAGGAAAAATGTTTTTCCTTTTTTTATGAGAGTAATCATTTAAAATGAAAACTAAAGAAAAATGATGAAATTGTGATGATTGATAATGAATATTTCATGATAAATCAAAAATCTTCTTTATGGAAAAATAAGTTTATAATTTATTGTCAAACTCAATAAATGTGAATAAAGTGTAGAATAGTATTTTAAGTTGAATTTAAATGATTATGGAAATTGTAGTACTATATAATTCATAGTGTAAATTAAGAAGAGACGTGTTATGAATGCAATGCGTCATCCTATCCTTTTTTGGTAATGAAAGACAAAAGTATTAAATATATTTGTCGCATGAAGAGAACAATCATGTCTCATCACTAAACCCATGCTAATTCAATGAAGAGAACCGAAAGTTGTGTCCAATTAAAACCATCATAATAAATAACGTAATAATATAATCAGTATAATTTCATAAATAAAATTTAAAAAGAATAGTATGTATGTAGTTATATTTTTTATCTTGTAAAGGTAGAAATGATGTTTTTGATAAGAAAAATCCTTTTGGCCAGAATGGTATTTTACCTTTTTGAACATTTTTATCCTTTTAACTTTCATACTTTTTAATTAAAAAATGGAAAAAATATCACTTTATTTTAAAATAAAAAAGATATTATACACTTTTAAAATTTTATGGCCAAATTCTGGCCAAATTTTCTGGTCATTTAGCTTTATCCTTTTTGATATTACCCAAGAATGTGGTGCAGTGGATGGGGTTATTCCTCTCTTAATCAGAAGTTTCGAGTTTTATCCCTAAATTTGGCAAAAAAATTGATAGGAAGTGCTTCATGGCACGAAACCGAATATAGTTTAGATCGAGTCTTGAGTATGACAAAAAAAATTGTAGGGAGTGTTTTTCCAAATAGAGCTGTGTGCGGCACGAAATTGGATATATTTTAACTCCAATGTAAATAAGAATAGAATTAAGGGATTGTTTGGTTGCTCATTAGAGTAAAGTTAATTATTCACGTTTTAAAATTTATAAAGCTTTAATATTTTTCTTCTCACATAAATCATACTACTATGGTTAATATATTGGTTCATTCATATTTTTTCTTTTTCAAATAACTAATATATACATGTATAAATTATGAATTAGAACCACGTGTTATTTTTAGTAGATTTAAAGAGGGAGTTGATGTGTTATACTATTTGAAAAGTTTGGACAAACTAGAAAATAAAATCACATAGTATATAGTTTTTGATTGAATTTTGAGCTTGTCAAATTTTTGAAATGGAGCTTTCAACTATCAGCATAACACACGTGTGGATTGTGACTGGGTTGACCAAATTAATTCTAAGAACCATTTATATCTATAATTATATACTGTAAATAACTATATACTTATTTTAATATACGGGGAAACACTATGTCATATTCAATAATTTTCTTAATTAATGTGGTAGTTGGTGAACCCCTTATTTTATTTTTTCTAAAAGATTTAAAAACAAAAACGAACTTAAATGAAACTGAATAAAAATTAGGTGAACTAATACAAAAATCAAAAGGTTCTTTTATTTTCTTTTGTAATATTTGAATTTATTAGTGATTGTATGAGAATTTAGTGTTCCAGAGATGAAGGCTATCAAGTTCATAGTAACTACGATAAAACAAATAATTCAAACCTTACTTTATATTATAATTCCATTTTTTTCTAGGTTGTAATAAAGGGAATAGTAAACATTAAAAACATTCAATTAACATGAAGTAAGATTTTTAATTATTTTTTTCCATCTAGTGTTTAGTATTAACGTTAGAATCTGATTAATTTGGATTTGTAGCCCCCCAATTTGAAGCATAATCCCTCTTTTAAGATTTGTAAAAAATCTATAGCTCAAATTCAAAATCTCTAACTAAAAAATCAATTGTCTTATCAACTGTGTCATATTCATTGAAGGTAAATGTCTTCACTTTGTATTTTTTTTATGGAGTGGTAGGTACTCCTTCATCCTTAATCAAGAAGTCTCGAGTTCAAGTCCAGTTGGTACGGAGTCCCTTCTGTTAGGGAGTGTTTTACCTCCAATTTGAAACTCTCCGACGCATATTCGAATTGGAGCTCGTGATACCGGACATCGAATGAAAAAATAAAATAAAATAAAATAAATTAATATATATAAAATATAGACACACTGCCATACCAAACCTTCTAGCTTTAGGTTGCTCATAATATTTTATGTCCATCTCCTTTTGTCTCTTGTGCTTCTTTCGGCGTAGTGAACTTAATAATCCTTTTTTATTTATAATTTTGCAAAATTTGAAAGGAAAAATAATTAAAGTGATCTATCATTACAATGTTCCTTTACAAAATATGATAAATTAAATACATAAGATATTTATATAATCATTTTCTTTATTGAAATTTTCTAATATTTGGAGATAAAGAGGAGGAATTAAGACATGTAATGATGATGAAATCTACACCTTTTCTCTTTATTTGCTATTTGAAAATCATCTCATTTTTTAAGTACTTTTGCTTGTTGGTGCTAGTTCTATAAAGTTTCTACTAGAATGCATAGGCGTATTGCAAAGAGTACTTGACTATGGTGGGATCTAATACTAATCGAATATTTTAACACAATAATAATATATCGAATGTAATTTTACGTACAAATAGGATTAAGAGATAAAGAGGGTATATAATCTTTACCCTATAAATTATTGAGGTAGAGAGAGAGTATAAGTTTGACAAATAAGCAACATGATTCCTATTTTTAGAATCAATGATTTTTATTACTAGAAAATAAGTAGGCATAATATATAAATATGTCGTTTAATTTGGCATCAGCTCACATTTACACCATCTAACTTTGGATGTGCACAAGTAAACACTTAAACTTTTATAAAGTTGAGCAAATAGACACATGCGTCCTACGTAGCTACCTACGTGATAATTTTCATCCTACACAGTGTGCAATGTGTATTATGCCACGTAGGACTTATGTGTTCACTTGTTAAACTTTTTGCAAGTTAAAGTGTCTACTTGTACACATCCCAAGTTGGAGGACATAAATGTAAAATGAGGTCAAATTAAAGGACACATTTATGTATTATGTCAGATTTCGTAGCTAAATAATAAAAATCTCATGCTAATCTCATTTAGCTATAGATTAATGATAAATTATAAGAAAACTCAATTAGCTGGGAGCTTTTTAGCAACGAATTAGCTAAGTATTATCAACAAACTTTGTAGCTAATTTCATATTTCATAGTATTGAATTTAATCACTAATAATTACTTATCATTTTGCATAACTAAAAGGGACAATAACTTGAGATTGTGAAGAGAAAAAAAAAGAAGATTAAAATTCACTCATTTTGTCTCTCTATAGTATGCAGCAAACATGGCAACTTTATACTGTTTTGTCAGCCACAAATACCCTTCATTTTTGCTAAAAAGTCTGCTTTGTCTCTCTGCTATTCTCAATAAATATATAATCCACCATACCAAACTTACGACTTTATTAATTTCTCTTCATTTTGTTTGTGCACTCCTTGCAAATATTTCACCATAATAATGTACATATGCCCCATTTAGTGACATGTACTTTACTTTGTGAGTTATCTGTAGGGCTACTTTTATTTGTAATATATAATATGTATGCCATTTTATTTTATTTTGTTTTTTTGGTGTATGGTATCTATATTAAAGTTTGATTAATTTGAATTTGTGTTACTAGGCAAGGGTGGATCTAGTATGTAGTCTAGGGTTTATCAGAACCCTCTTCAATGGATAATTATATATATATATATATATATATATATATATATATATATATATATAGTTGAT
>JAJOOO010023561.1:0-12080 GCA_029582685.1 Solanum piurae | reverse complement strand
TTATGCTGGTCCCCTTACTGATTTTATTTGTATAAGAGTGTGATTAGTGCTAGTTTTGAGTAATCTTGTTGTTCTACATGTTAACAACTGATTGTGTTACTTATACTTTATCTTCTTGCTCGATTATTGCAAATCTGATTTGGGAGATTTGATTATAGCTTTGATAAGGTGTGGTGTTTTATATTAAGGTGTCATTTTAGCTCTTAATATCCTGTTTTTGCTCTTTCTTTTAAAATAAAATTGACCTTTTGTGTTTAGTGTAGTTGTGTGATTTTCCCTAATGCAACCTAGTTATTTTGAGCATGGATTTTAGTTTTCAAAATTGTCTCTGTCCAGCTGCATGCATTTCATATAGTGTGAATGAGTTTGAAAAAAGTTTGATTAAAGTGTTCTTAGCATGATTTTTCAGATTTCATGTGCCCTGGTCATTTTATTCTTTAAAAGGACTTAAAGTTAGTAGTAAGAAACTTCCCGATAATGTTAATAATTAGATTGTGTCCTTGTTTGAGTTTAAGTCATGGCTGCTCAATTCTTTTTGTTATGTTTGTTTGGGAGACTCACCTATGTAGATGGTTTCATTTATAAATTTTATTTGTCCCATTTGTTAAAAAAGGTAGCATGTTTTTTTTTGTTTCATAGCCACTGTATGTTATGAGTGAAACTTATTATGAGTGTTGTATTGTTCGTATATGCATATATGTCTTCTTTGTTTTGACTAGTTCGAGTAGTTAAATAATAGCTTCATTTTATTTTTATTTGTCCTTTCATGAAGTTAATTATTTATTCCATGTCACTTTTCCTTGGCTAATTCTTATCATCATTTTTGTGGCATGTGAAATCTGTTCGAGTTCACCATGAACTCCTATTTTTCTTTCCCCGCATTTTGAGAGATCCATACAGGCTCAAACCCTTTCCTTCGAGTCTGTCAGCCTTTGGAATCGATGAACATGTCAAAATTGGGATGAAACATATGCTGAAAAAATGGATTGCATACGTCAGTATACATATAATAACAGGAACAATGGCTGATATACATCAGTATACAAATGTATACATAAATTGTATACAATTTTGGGAAACTCAAAAATGGGCTTCAAGCCCAAGACCTTTGTTGCCAGTAGGTCCAGGTAGCAGAAAATGGCCAAAGCCCAAAATTTACAGCAACAAAATTTTAATTAAATAGGTCCAAATTCATTGTTTTGGGTCATTTTTAGTATTAGGACAAGTTCCTAAATTTGGGCCAAAAGCCCAAACTTGATATCTTTCTCCTTTGCTCTTTATTTGTTTATTATGTTGACTAACCATTTATTTGATTTTTGTTTAATTTAATTAAATTCCCAAAGATAGTCACTTCTCCTTATTTTTATATACTCAAATCAAAATATTTATATTTTATACTTAGCTTTATTTTCATATTTTTCGTCTTGTCATTTAAGTTACTTTCCTTTAGAATGATCCCCCTTTAGGTTATTTCCCTTCAAAATAATTAATTAGAAAAATAATAGTAGTAAATAAATAAATAAAAATAAATGAGTTCTTTTACTTAGTTAAAAAAAAAAATTAAAAAAAGTTAGTCAAAGTCATTTTAGTCAAATCGGCGGTCAACCGCAAGTTAGCGGATATTTCGAGGGCCAAACACCTTCTCGGAATGTACATTGAACTTCGAACCCTTTTATTTTCAATCGATTTTATTTGTTTAAGTCTTTTGAAAACCTCAAGTTTTTTCTTGATTTTTACTAAAAAATTAAGTGGCGACTCTGTTTCTTTTTGGAAAATCAATTTCTCTTCAAACTATAAGTTTAGTCAATTTTTCGAAATTTAGTCATTTTACTTTTATTTATTTTTTCGAGTAAATTAGAAATGACGATTCTGCTGGGGACTTAATTAAGTTCTAACCATAAAATTTGACTATTTGACTAATTGCTATTAATTGTTGAAATGTTTATATGTGCTTAATGTGTTTAAATTGCTGTAACTGTCATTGCATTCATGACATTTCCTATTGTATGTACAGTATATTAAGGATTATTTCTGCATAATCGCAGCCAGACTTTTTATCTTGACCCTTTTCCGGAAGGATCGGTAATTTATTGTTACATCATGCGTCCAATGATTGTCGTGAGTTCCAGCCTATGTTGTCCACTTGGGTTCCCGGTCTTTCAAAAGCCACTCTTAGTCAACTAGCGTAGAGCGAAACCAAATTCCAAATTAGAGCATTTTGAACTAAGTTTGACCCAACACCTAAGGCGTGTTGGGCCCATTAGAAGCCCATCTTGTATCGATTTGACCAATTAGTCAAAAAACGACAATCATGCTTATGTGTTTAAATTTGAAGGACGTATATGTCATTTGGCAAAACATTGTCTCTTGGGGTTGGGAGTTTAATAGTTTGTTCGAGTCGAAGAAGCATCAAGTTACCATTTCATCCAAAAGCGTGGACATTCGGAGATGACATAAAATCCAAAAGAAGGATCGTACATGGAAGCATAGTTTAGGATTGTACCCCTGCGTGAGATTGATCATTTGTATACCTTTTCCCTATTATGTATCCACTTCCAGTTTTATTCATAAAATTTGTATAAATTTAGGTTTCGAGGCAATGCAATGTTTCAAACGACGTTATACATCTTTCGAATCGTTATGCCTACCCTTGGCACAAAAGGGTCACATATTTGTTTAGAAAACACAATATTTGCTTATGTGTTATAATTGTTTGTGTGAATATGTTGCTTAATTTGAAGATATTCTAGTTCACTCCTCTTTGAATTATTTTCTAGAACCCTTTAAGCATAAATATCAAGTCACTGTCAAAAGTGCGTCTAAATACTCTTCGAGTCTTTAGTTTCACAACAAAATTCGAACTTCATTTTTCACATCTTACTTTCTCATCAAAAAAGGAAGAAAAGTTAGCACTTTATCTCAAATCGAAGGAGATTCAAGCTGGTCGAACTATGTAGGACCCGAATTCTTCCTCGTGAGATACGTAGGCAGTCTTTCAAGGCTCGATCCCCATTTTGAGAAATTTTATCTTTTTCAACTCTTGCAAGGAGAATAGAGTTTCCCCTCAATCGAAAATCAAAAGTTCAACAATGAAAGATACAATCGACGTTGTCTCGACTCAAGTTGACATTTCTGATTCACTAAGCTCAAAATCAAATAGACAAATTTCTGTCTATTTAGTTATTTCACTAAATACGTGGGCTAAGTTATCTTCAAGTGGAGCAACTCTTATGTGTTTGTGGTCATATGTGTGATATTTTGTATTATTTATCATCTACATAGACTAACACGTTTATCTTTTGAGTTATTTTTCTTTGTCAGGTACTTAGAACTAGTCTGTGTTGATAAGCTGACTGAACACCCTTATTTTACAAGATCTAAGGCTTCTAATGATTCCTTCCCCGATCAAAGTTGCGAAAAGAAAAAGCAATAATGGGTGATATTAACGAAGAGATTGGCCTGACTGATGTTGTCGTGGCTCAGCCCGCCATCGCTGATCAAAATGAATTAATTATGCAGTTAATGCAACATATTGTTGAAATGAGGGTCGAAATGCAAAGAAGGCAGGACTTGCATAATCCAATTTTCTCTTTCAACCCTCCAAGAGATGGAAGACCTCCACTTCACTTTCCTCCACCAAGTGCGGAACAGGTTCATAACCTACCCTATAACCCCGCTCAAAATCCCCCAATCATCAACCTAACCTCCCAAATCCCCATCACGCCTCCATTTCCTACCAAACGCCCCCTCACTCTCAAAGTACCAACCATCAAACCTTCCCTCCTCCTCAAAATGCCAACCCGCAAGCTTGTCATGCACCTCAAAGCCAAAACGTTAACAATCCGCAAACCTTCCCTCATCACCAAAATCAACATACAAACCCTCAAACTTTCCCCCAAAATTACCAAGTCACTCAAAATACCCAGAATCCCTCAATTGCTCCGCCATTGCCTTAAAAGACTACTCTTCAAAATCTAATTCCAAATGAACCCTATGCCAACTGTTCCGAGCTTGATCAAAATGAGGAACAAGAGAAAGAGTGGAGGTCAAAGAAAGAGGCAACCAAGTTGAATATGAAAGAAGAGATCAGGAAAGCCATGAAGGAGTTGAACTGTATTACTGAGGTTGATGGGTTGAGTTATGAGGATTTGTGCATCCACCCGAATCTGGACCTCCCGGAATGGTTTAAAGTGCTGAAGTTTGACACTTTTGGAGGAACCAAAAATCCATTGGCTTATCTGAGAGCTTATTGTGACAAACTCGTAGGAGTTGGTAGGAATGAAACCTTGTTAATACGGCTCTTTAGCCAAAGTTTAAGTAGAGAAGCGTTGGAATAACTTACCTCTCATGAGATAAAGCAATGGTCTAGCTGGAATGCACTAGCTAAGGATTTCGTCGAACGTTTCACCTACAATGTGGAGATCGTTCCTGATCGCTATTCTTTAGAGAGAATTAAACGGAAATCCACTGAAAGCTATCGTGAATTTGTGTATGGGTGGAGGAAAGAGGCCGCCCGGGTTCGACCTCCTATGTCTGAAAAGGAGATCGTTGAAGTGTTCGTACGCATTTAAGAGTCAAAGTATTATGACAGGATAATGTTGCTCATTGGAGCAAAATTTGCGGAGATAGTCAAGGTAGGTGAGGCTATCGAAGATGGGATTAAAACCGGAAAGATTTCTCGCATGCTGCCCCAACCGAATCTTCAGGATTGTTGAAAAAGAAGAAAAGGATGTGTCTTCTATTTCCTGCGCATCTGATGGAAAAGGACACTTCAGAAAATCCTCACCTTACATAGGTTATCCTCGAGCTCTACAAATTCATATCCAGCTTGTTATACCCAATCAGGTTATCAAACTCCACCACCGAGTTACCAAATTCTACCTCCTAATTACCAAACTCCACCACTGAGTTACCAAATTCCACCTCTTGTTTACCAAACTCCACATCCAAAATACCAAAATACCCATCCATATTATCAAGCTCCATCAGTTAATTGTTCAAATATCCAATCAAGTTACCAAACTCCACCCCCGCACTACCAAACACCCATCCTAGCTACCGAGCTCCGCAATACTCGAATTTCCAAACGCAAGCACCAACTCACCAAAATCCTCCAAACTACCGACAAGTACCTTCACATCCAAGAAATAATTACTATCCTCATCGTCCAAATCTTGAGAAGAAACCTTCTAGAGTCTTTACCCCTTTGGTTGAGAGCCGAACACAACTTTTTGAGAGATTGAAATCAGCTCGCCTGATACAGAAAATTGATCCAAAAAATATCAATGTCAACTCCAAGCTTTATAGACCCGATCTTCACTGTGCTTACCACTCAGGAGGTGCTGGCCATATTACTAATAATTGTATCAACTTGAAGCATAAAATTCAAGACTTGATAGATCAAAAGGTCGTCACTCTTCAGGCTGCCACTCCTAATGTCAATAGTAACCCCATGCCGAATCATGGAGGGGTGACTATTATTATGGTTGAAGTCGTAGAAGATTTGAATGTGGAGAAAGTTATAATCTCAGCCAACCTTGAGAAGCTTGAGAAAGTTGTAGCCTCTCCAACCAAAAGAGAGAAATCCAAATTTGTGATCATGGCACCTTATCAAGTTTTTGCTTTAGTGCTAAAAGAGGATCAGAACGAGCAGAAGATCGATCAAGCTTTTCCAAAATCATTGCCTCACTCATATCAGTCTTTTCCAATGCAAAATGGTCTAGGGGAAGGAATCGAAAATTTGTTAAAAAAAGATGATATTGTGCTTGAAGAAATGATTGAGTCGCCAATCATACTAGAAAACGAGACAAAGGAGCCAATGCCTAACTGGACATCCACTTCGCTCTTGATTCTTTCCTCGTCTTGGTAGAAATAGATAATTTTCTATGTTATTTCTAAAATTGGTGGTGTTTTGAATGAGGCTCGAGACCCATCCTTTACTCTATTTTTACCTCAATATGTTCTAATCTCCCTCTTAATATTTTGAAAAAAGGACACAATGATTTGTTGTCATGACCAAAGTTCTTATTTTCTTATTTCAAATGAAAAACTTCTTTATAGCAAAAAAATTCTTTTACTTACTTTATAGTTGCTATCTAACAGTATCTATCTATGATTTCAGTGAAAATATTTTCAAATCTATCAATAGCATGTCATGTCACAAGCTGAATGAACAACATGGGGTAGATGCAGACGAATCTGAGGACTACAATGAGAAGATTATGGTACCCAAACACCTGGTTGAGGAATTCAGACAGTTGAAAGTCACGATGAGCCGAATTTAGAATAGATTGGAATAGTGAATCGGGAAAATGATGAATGCATCAAAGAAATCCAAATTGGTGCCTATTTGACAAAAGCATAGGAAAGAGAAATCATTAGTTTGCTTAGAGAACACATCGATACATTTGTTTGATGACATTACATAGTTGAGCATGAACATTGGATATCACAAGTCATCAATCTACTTAAATGTTGTCAAAAGATACCATGTTTAAAGACTCGATTTCTATCTTTTCCTTGTAATCGCCTTTATTTGCTTGTAATCGTTTATGCTTAGAATTTATTCCTTTGTAATGAACTACGTCTGACCTGAATTGTCAAGAATGAGATACGTAGGCGGCCTATGTGGCCTTCGGTCATCCCTTTATATATTTTCAATATTTCCCCTTTGTATCTGAACTACGTTCGACCTGAATTCTCAAGAATGAGATACGTAGGCGGCCTATGTCGGCTTCGATCGTTTCCTTAGTTAAATTTTCCTATTTCCATTGACCCTCGAGAGGGGAACTACATTTGACATGATTCCTGCTTCAACGGGATACGTAGGCGCCACGACGGCTCGGTCATATCTCCCATAAGATTTCTATTTTTCTTTACAATAGAAACTGGGACATAATTTTTGAGAGGGACTCACAAATTCTAAATAGGAAGATATTTTCTCCGACAAGTTAAGATTGAAGGTACATTGCGAATTGCAACTGGGACAAATTTTTTGAGAAGGTCTAAAAAATTCTACAAGTCATATATCAATTGTTCGAGATACCCCAAGTCATCTAATTGGGACATAAATTTTTTAGGATGGCCTCAAAAATTCCTTCAAGCATCAGTAGAGGTTTGTAATAAATTTCGAATATTTCGAGCATATTAGAAGTTTAAAAGATAACTTCAAATGATCTCTGGCATCGTTAAAGTTCATAGTCAACTGCAGCAATCTCCGACACCTTTGAATTTCTGAGTCAACTAGAAAACTTTTCGATTATAGTAGATTTCGGGAGAATCATATCAAAACTTTCCCAAGCTTTAAGGATTTTTGAATTCTCCAGAACAAGCTATCGAAAACACCAAAATTCCGAACCAATGACGTTCATTTAAGCTTGACGTGACGTGACACTTGGCAGTGACCTTTTTCAATTACAACATTTTGAAAACCTTTTTCTTAAAGATTTTATCTATATGTTTCAAATATTTTTACATAAAAAGTTTTGTCTTGTCTATCGAGAAGCAAGAGATCAGAGCGATCAACTGAAGATAGCAAAACAAGAAGCAAGCGATTGAAGAAGTCAACGCAAATCAGTTTGCTTTAAAAACTAATAATTTTTCTGTGGATGCAGGTTTATAAGATTGCCTCAAGTTCATCATATTTCTCCGTTAAACAAATATGGAGAAGTCAAAAGGGTGAGGAGCTCCCTAAAATTGACAACTTTTCTATGGATGCAGGAAAGTCATTTAAGTTTTTCAGAAGAAAAAGAAAGAGTTTAGAATACGAGCAACAACACCTCGATTAAATTCCTAGCAAAGCATAAGTCATAACGAAAACAAAGTGTTCAAAATGGGAACAAGTGAAAGCATCACTCTCAACATATTCAAGCATCTTCGATGACACGAGATTACACTTTTCAGCATCAAGAACGTTTGAAGACTATTCATGAATCTCATTGATATCAGACGCGATAATGTGAACTACCATGAGGGACATCGTCTTTACCACCCGGATGGACATTCCTAGAGTATTATCAAATGAGATAATACCATCACCCAGAGGGACATCATTGTTATTTTATTAATGGAATATCCTCATCCTACCAACAGATCTTCATTTTCACTAATATCATCCTACCGAATGATCTTCATTATCATTATCCTACCAATGGATCTTCATTATCATACCAATGGATCATTGACATTATCCTACCAATGGATCATCATTATCCTACCAATGGATCATCAACATTATCCTACCAATGGATCAACATTATCCTACCGACGGATCTTCTTCATCATCATCATTATCCTACCGATAGTTCTTTATTATCATTATCCTACCAATGGACCTTCATCAGTATTATCCTATCAATGGATCATTGTCAATCATCCTACCGATGGAGCAACATCATCATCCTATCGATGGAGTAGCATCATCATCCTATCGATGGAGCACCATCATCATCCTATCGATGGATTAGCATCATCATCATATCATTATCGTCATCCTATCAATGAAGAATCATTATCCAACCAATGGAGCATCATCATCATCATCCTATCGATGGAGCATCATCGTCATCCTATCGATGGAGTAACATCATCATCATCCTATCGATGGAGCATCATCATATCCTATCGATGGAGCAACATCATCCTATAATTATCATCATTATTATTTTCATTTGCAAGAACGTCATCAAGAGAGCCATCAACATATTACATCAGTCTATATTTTATTATTTCGATATCAAAGGAAGAGTACATTCGAAGAATTATATTGCAAATATGCGATACAAATTTTATTGGCCTAACATCAAGATGAAGGAACCGACGTTAAATGTTCAAGGAGAGCGACTAAGTGTCAACATGGTAAAATATGCTATCTCTCCATTTGAAATACATTTCTATGCTAATGAGTTTTATCTTAGTCTTTGTCAAGAGCATCCAAAAGGATGAATTCTCAAGTCAAACCACAGGTGCGAACGACATCAACAAGGATACAACACAACGTGGAAATTTTTCTTAGCAGCGAACTGGGACATAGTCCGAAGAGGAGTGAAAAACTCTTAGGACACGAGCAGAGAAACGACTTCCACCACAATCAAACCACACCCCTATCAGAAGGCATGTGGATTTTTCTTAGGGTTATCGGTTTTAGTTTCGCATCCAAAAATCCTTGGTTTTCACCGGAGGCAACTTTCCAATCCGAGTGACAATGCACCAAGAGCTCCGCATTCATGGCTAAGAGGTTTCAAGCCTCTTTGTCACTCCTCTAGAATCAAAGGTTATCTTGCATAATATATTTCCTTTTCAACCGATAAAGTCGAACTACAAGCAGCCTGATTCCCTAAGTTAAGGGATATGTAGGCGGGGGCAGTGTTGAAAACTCGGCTGTATTTCCAATATTCTCTCTTAAATCTTATTTCCGAGCATTCTGATTTCTTCATAATTTGATATCAGGATAGCTTTTGATTCTTTCAAAATCATGCATCGAATCACACGTATCGAACTATAAGTGGCCTAAATTCTCATATAGCTAGAGATATGTAGGAAACCCATTTTCGGGGTTCGGCCATAATTCCTAAATTTCGTACCAAAATCCCTTTCTTAAAGATGAAAATGTGGTCGGTCAAAATTGGATTCGTCAATTTCATTTGCCTCGAATTTCTTTCATCAATCCAAGTCAAACGAGGGACAGTTGTTGACACCCAATTTTGGACCTCCACAATATAGATTAATGTCGAGCTTCTTCAATTTTAAGCAATTTAAAGTAATTAACGTTATAAAATTTCAAGAAAAATAAAATAGTTTGCAAGTTATTTTATATAGTTTTGTCACTTTTATATAAAAAAAATTATAATATGAATGTTTTAGATAATTATGTATAAAATTTGTATATTTTATAAATTTTCAAAAAATTATCTCAAAAAGATTTTAATTTTACTTAATTAGTTGATTAATCAGTTTAGTTAATTAATACTTATTTTTGAGTTATTAGTTTATAAATAAATTACTTATTTTATTTAGTTAAAATTAAGAAGATCATTAATTAATCAATATTAATTCATCTTATTTAAATTTTAGTCAAATTTCCTAAATTAAACTCAAGTTGGCTAACTTCTTAATTCCCATTTGGCCATAATTGCATCCATGTGCTTAAGTCAATTTAAACATCACCTTTAAACCCAATCAAAACCCAATTTTGGACCTCCTATTTTGCAATTTCCAGCAGTCCAACACCAAACCAGCCCATCTCCTTTCTTCAGCCTAAAAATGGCAACAACAGCATCCGACCCATTCTAAAATAAACCGACCCAATTCCATTAACCCAAACCGAAACATAATACAACCAACAATATGTACAGCAGTCCAACTTATCAAAGATTCCCACGACGACATACAACAACATCCAGCAAATATGCACAGTATTACCAAAATGACCCTGGCACACGTTCTTCTTCTTCCAGCTGCGAACCAAACCAGACGCAAACCCAACAAATTCCCAAACACAGTACGCTGCAAATCTAGTCCAGAAACGCGATCCAAATCGTAATCCAGCAACCCGAGCCCATTCTCGCACGTCTTCCTCTCCTCTCGTTCTTATTCATTTATATTCAAATCGCTAGGTGTCTGCATATCCTTGCCTCAATCGTCCTTCACTCAAATCGGACGGATTTCATTCTAAATCCGTTGTGAATCGTACTCATTCAAGATGGCAACCTTATCTCTTAAGGAAAGTTTGAATTTCAAATTCAAAAATTCTATCCGCTTCCCCCCTTTCCAGCCCTACATTCCCTCTATATAAACCTCTCTTCTCCTCATTTTTTAGGGTTAGCCACAACTAACATTTAGAAAGAATATCATACAAAAGGGTTCAACACGAAATAGGTATAGTGGATACACACGAAATACATTCGAATAGAGAGGAGGCTGGTTCTATTTTAGGTTCGTTCCTCTGCTCGTTCGTAGGAGTTCTCGAGGTTTTGCGTTTGTGTGGTGGAATAGTGCGCCTCGGCTCGTCACTGTCCCAGTTCGTTGCCCAGGAAAAGGTAACAACATTGTCCCTATCGCATTTTCGTTTCATTTTTTTCTTCTCGATTTTTAGGTTCCTTGAATGTTCATGTCACTTAGATTATGCTTGAATATGGGCTGAATGATGATAGTACTCCCTCTAATTGCTAGATATATTCATGTTAGCATGTTCGGATTTAGTTTAATGCGATGCTTTCTATGTGGAGTACATTGAATACTCGTCATATTCTCTGTTTTCGTTTGTTTTTGACAAATATGGGCTGCCCAACTTGTTTTCTTTATGTATCACTCTCTTTTTCTCTACATATGTGATTATAGTTCTGATGATATTTGAGTGGTCATTTATGCTGGTCCCCTTACTGATTTTATTTGTATAAGAGTGTGATTAGTGCTAGTTTTGAGTAATCTTGTTGTTCTACATGTTAACAACTGATTGTGTTGCTTATACTTTATCTTCTTGCTCGATTATTGCAAATCTGATTTGGGAGATTTGATTATAGCTTTGATAAGGTGTGGTGTTTTATATTAAGGTTTCATTTTAGCTCTTAGTATCCTGTTTTTGCTATTTCTTTTGAAATAAAATTGACCTTTTGTGTTTAGTGTAGTTGTGTGATCTTCCCTAACTCAGCTTAGTTATTTTGAGCATGTATTTTAGTTTTGAAAATTGTCTCTGTCCAGCTGCATGTATTTCATATAGTGGGAATGAGTTTGAAAAAAGTTTGATTAAAGTGTTCTTAGCATGATTATTCAGATTTCATGTGCCCTGGTCATTTTATTCTTTAAAAGGATTTAAAGTTAGTAGTAAGAAACTTCCCGATAATGTTAATAATTAGATTGTGTCCTTGTTTGAGTTTAAGTCATGGCTGCTCAATTCTTTTTGCTATGTTTGTTTGGGAGACTCACCTATGTAGATGGTCTCACTTATAAATTTTATTTGTCCCATTTGTTAAAAAAGGTAGCATGTTTTTTTTTTGTTTCATAGCCACTGTATGTTATGAGTGAAACTTATTATGAGTGTTGTATTGTTCGTATATGCATATATGTCTTCTTTGTTTTGACTA